>JAASFV010000052.1:0-50071 GCA_023334015.1 Globisporangium paddicum
CTTGCAACACACGGTCGCTCATTCACGCTCACTCATGGAAGAGCGTCATCACCCACACATGGCACACAAGTACCACGCTGGTGAGAAAGAGTCAAGTCCTGCACACCCTGCATCTGCGTCTCTCTGTAGACCCGCTCAAATCTATTTAATATGCTATTGATTTGGTGTAGCGTATGGAACGACATACAAAAAGGTGCTCACAACGAGCATTCTCACATGTGGACGAGCAAGGTACCCCATAGTAAGTGCACACACGTTTGCTCGCATTGCTCAGCTCCCATCAAGCATGTTGCTTTGCTTTTTGTTTCCACAGACGTGGATAAATACAGCAGAGAAGCGCGTGGAGTTTGCTGCGTCGCGCGCGCATGGAGATTTCTCTTGCGCCCTGCGACCACGCCCACCTTGATTGAACTCAATACACAGGTCAAAAGAGCTACGCCTTTCTCACCATAGTGGGCGTGCAATAGTTGTGCGTGGTAGTGGCGATGCTGGAGAAATGTGTGTGAGCTCATAATGAGGCGTCCCGCGCTCCCGCGGCAAACGTTTTTTTTTAGTGCCATCAGGCCTATGTATCTATTTCGAAACATACATTTTTGGGGCGATTTTAGTGCCATCGTCCATCATGTCACTATTGTGAGACATCTGGCCGTTTCGCTTGGACGTCTCGAAGTTGTGACATGTGCGCGTTTCGTCTTGAAAGGGTGCGTGTCAAAGGAAGCCATTCGCACATTGAAGCTGCTTGTCGCCTGATAAGGTGGGGCTGTGTGTGGACTCTCTCTCTATCATGTGGCTGTGCATGACATCAGCGGTGTGGGTGTCGTGATCGTATCAGGAAGCCGCCATGGACGTTGAGACCAAGCAGTTGAAGAGCAAGAGCGAGGAGCGCCAGAGCCAAGGAGAAACGCATGCGGCTGGGATGGCAAATCGAGGTGAGCGCACTATGTACAATGCGCGCATTTGGTAGCGTTTGCTTATGATGCGGCTCTTGTTTTGCCTGTCTGTGCGTAGAGGCGACGGTGCATGAGTCTGGTGCAGTGTCTCCAAGCCCATGCAATATGTGTATTTACTGTCTATCGATTGGTATCTGGTGTGTAGGGCTTGCAAATGCATTTCTTGGACGGGAACACCTCAGTGATCAAGAAGAAGTCTCCTACAAATGCAGCGATCGTGCGCGAGGGGCTCAAGGCGAACCTGTCGGCGGTCGAAGCCACGTCGCAGCTCAAGGTGCTCTGCCGCAAGTTCGCCGCTCTCACAGACAAAGTCAAGGTACACTAACTATGTACGCTTGCTTCCCGTCTCTTAGAGATGGATATGACAGACTCAAATCTGTGGCTTGTATGTATTGGATGCGCATAGGAAGAAACCCGCGTCCGAGAGGACGCCGACCGCGAGGTGCGGCGGCTCAAGGCGATCATCGAAGGTGAGAAGCATGCCGCTCTTATTAGTTGACGGTCTAGCGATACCACTCACGATACCACATATACACATGAATAATGGTCTGCAGGCAACAACGCGCCTGTGGTGGCGTCATGTCGCGCCGAGTCCCAGGCGTACATGCGTGAGCTCAAGGACGCGCACGACAAGACGCGGCAGGAGCTGCGCTTCGAGAAGGAGAAGAACGCGATGCTCGTGAGCAAGGCCTTTGAGCTCGAGAAGGAGAAGAACACGCTGCTCGCGGCTGCTCAGTCTGCCACGAGTTTGTCGTCAGCAGACTCGACGCCGTCCCGCCAGACGCAGTGGGACAAGGAGCAAATGCAGAAAATCCAAGCGACCTTGCGCCTGACAATCGATGAGCTCCAAGACGAGCTCAACCGGAAAGAGGCGAGCCATACATGAGACTCGCTTAGTTGTGGCCATCTGACGAGCTGGCTAACAACTTCGACCTTATTATCAACAGGAAGACCTCGAGTCGTACAAGGAGCAAGCTCAGCGGGAGCACGGCCGCGTGAAGCAGCTCGAAGAAGAGATCCGAGCGAGAGAGGTAGCGGAACGCGATTCTGAGCGCCAACGACACCAGCTTGAGACCAATCTCCACGACGCAGAGCAGCAAATCAGCAAGGCGCAGCAGCACTTGCATTCCGTTTCTGAGCGCGCGCAGGAGGACCGCATCATTCGAGACACGCTGGAGGAGCAGATCGAGACGCTGAACGAAGTGAACACGGCCCTGGAACAGCGCTGCAACGCGCTCATCCGGCGCGTGGAGCTCAACGCGGGCGTCATGCAGGACTGCCACGAGATCAAAATGCACCTGCGCGACGCCGAGATCGACAATGAGACGCTCGTGAGAACGGTGAGTCTTCGTTTATCCCACGCCATAGCCCTTGTCTGGGCTCTGTCATGTTGCTCAGGATCATGCCTATTGCTTTGCATATAGATCCGCGACCTGAAGGACCAGCACTTCGAGCGAGAGAAAGAACTCAAGGCCGAGACTGAAAAGGCGAGGGACGAGACGCGCCACGTTGAGGTTCACGTAAAAGAGCTTGAGGCCGAGATCAACTCACTGCGTGCGCAGAACTCGCTCTTCTCCGAGTGGATGCTCGTGCGCAACGAGAACGCGCTGATCGCCAAGAAGGATCTCCAGCAGCAATACGATACTGCGTCTTCTTTGCGTGGCAGCCAATTCTCGCCTCAGGTGAGAAATTCTCGAGACGCGGACAAGTCGATCGAGAGGAATGGTAGCGTCCATCATAGGTGGACGCACAACTCATCCTCTCATGTTGGGCAATCGCACCCTTCACCACAGCAAAATGGCACACCCACCACCAGCGAGCCGTCAGCAGCCTCAGCGACAGCTTGGAAGGAAAAGAGTCTGTACGTCCACACCTCGCGAGTCCCGCAGTCGCCGACAAAGACGGTGAGCATGACGACTGCGTCTCCAGTCAAACAGGTATTGCCCACAAGAGTTCTTCTTCTCCTTGATCGATGGGGATCAGAGACTAACACCGATCTCTGCTTGCTTTGCCCATTCTCTGTCTCCAGCAATCATGGCGAGCGCCGACACTCGTCCACGATTCAGCTCACCTGTATTTGACACCAGCGAGCGATTCTGGCGGCAAAGACAGCAGCAAAGCGACTCGCAGCATGAGCAATCACGTCCGAATGAGCGCAGCGTCACCACATCAACGATCCCGCTCAGCTACAAACAGCGGCACCACTGCTCGCACCACCCGAAAGATGTCGACGGCCTCTGTGTCGTCTTCCTCGTCTTCGTCGACAACTTCATCCTCAACGAACACAGACCACGAGCGGCTGCGACTGCTCATGAGCCGGAATCGCGAGCTGCAGCAGCGGCTTCAGCAGGAGACGCTCGCGACGCAGAACCTCGAGCAGGAGATCACCGATATCACCACCTCCTACCACGGCCAGCACAAGAATTACTAAAGCATCACGCACATAGACATATATATCAAGACTATAAATTGCATCCAAATGGAAAAGACTACCTAGCCACCGATTGAGCCACAGCACGCAAACAGCTGCTGCTGCTCTCTCTCTCTCTCTCTCTCGTTAGTCGGTACATATGCACCCGCCCTACAGCTGCTGCTTCTTCTGCGTAACTCCGTTCTTCGCTGGACTCGAAGGCTTCGCATCGCTATCGTTGCCGTTCACCGTCGCGTGCATCAGCGGCTCGTAGACCTTTCGGACGTAATCAACGTGTCGTTGAACTTCCTTCGTCAGCGCCAGCTCCTGGGCCGAGAACGAGTCCGCGTGCGTAGGGTCGCAGAATAGGTGCTTGACCGTGTCGAGCAGCTCGAGATCCCGCTTCTGCAATGCCTGGAGACAGCTCTTATCCTCAACAATGTGACCCTGAAGCGCCGCAGCTTTCTCCAGCAGATCCTTTGCCACCGCGCTCACACCGAGAGCTTTGTAACCGTGTGCTTCGTCCGTGTACTTCTTCAGCTGTGCTTCGGATTGCTCGACTCGCCCCATCATGAATTTCACACACGGCAGCTCGCTGGCAAAGTATCGCAAGATGCCTTCCAGGTGCTGGCGCATGCACACGACGCGCTTCTCCTTGAGCGACTGAACGTCGCTGTGCTCCAGCGAGATCTTTGTGATTGCGTCCTGTAGCTCAGAGAACGTGGCGTCGATATGCTCATGGCGCTCTTTGCGCTGATACTGCTGGATGACGTGCTGGTGCTCAGTGTCGAAGCGCGACATCTCGTCCTCGAACTTCTCTTCGACGATACCGATCTGCTCGTCTAACTCTTGCTGCGTGCTGGCATTGTCGTCGATCTCGCAATTAAGCGCTCGTAGTTGCGCTTCAAGGTCTTCGCGCTTGCTCTTCAGATCTTGTAGGACGGCGTCAGCCGCCTCTCTTTTCGCCACAAGCGGCGCAATGGCCGCAACTTTCCGGTCGTTCAGTTGCTTCAACTGTAGTTTGATCGCCTCCAGCTCTTTTGGATCAAGTTCGCCCAGCTGGTTGTCCTCTTCTTCGGCAGCAAAGGCCGTGAACCCAGAGCTAATGTTGTTCTCATCCATCGCTTCATTCTGCGTTTGATGGTGATCATCTTTGCCTGCTTGAAGAAGCTGGATCGACGATGAAATGTTGTCTTCCACGAGTTTGTTGATTGTCGCCAGGCGTGATTCGTAGAGCGCAAGCGCCTCGCAGCGGATGTCTCGGCGCTGGAAAGTGTCGCGAATCGCCTGACCCTTGACTGCACCATCTCTCGCTGCAGCGGTCGCCAATTCTGCATCGATGCGGATAATCTCTTGCGACAGAGTAGAACCCATTTCTACGCCGTTCAGCGCCAAGCGGTAGTGCAGCACGATCTTGCTCAGGTACTCGGCCGCTTTCTTCAAAGACGCATTGTCTTGCTGCTGACAGGAACCTCTCAGCTTGTCCACAATTGAGCGCACAGCTCCGACGATCGTGTTCGCGATGCCTCGGTTCGACGAACTTGGTTTCCCGTCGCGCTCGTTCGACAGACAGTTCGCGAGCAGCGCGTTGAGATTGTCGTAGATCGCATCTGTCGCTGGACACGCCCGGAAGATGTTCTCCAGCAGCATCGCAAGCGCACTACTTTGGAAAAACTCCATGATCGTGTCCGTGTTGACGTACATCCGACTCCAGCCCAGCAGTCCTACGAGAGCAGCGTGGATGTCGCCATGCGCCGCCGCGATCTCCAGGCGCTTGGAGAGCGGCAGCTGCGACGGGTCCGTGCTTTCCTCGACGTCTCCATTGCTAACCGGGACCTGGAATATCGACTTTCGCTTGCCGTTCGCCTCGCCTGTGTGTCCGTTCGTCTCCTGGTTATCTCCACCGGAGTCAGCGCTCTTGCTCTTGCTGCTGCCGTTTTTCTTCTTCTTGCGCTTCTTCTTGTCGCCTGTGGACGTGGGCGTCGTCGCGTTGCTCGTATCGATGCTGGCAGTGCTGCTGCCACTCACGCTGCCGCCGTCGCGCTGCTTGACGACCACGGCGGCCGGCCGCGTCTTTTGGTGGTTGAGTGTAGCAAACCTTAACAGCAGATGCATGTGAAAAGTCCGATACAGATGCAGACGTATGAGACACTCCCATAGACAGCACAGAGCGCGTAGTGCTCATATGGAGGAGCTACGTACAGGTTGGAGGTCTTGACGGCGTCACGGGCGAGCATCATGGACAGGAGCGGTCTCGTAATGGTCGCGTAGTCTGCTTGAGGCGAAATGGATTTTTCCAAAGTGACTGTCCATCTAAGCGATCTTCAACGCATGGACGCATCGACAGAAAGTAAATGTTGCGCGAAGGTGAGCGAGGACGACAAACCCTCGTTTCAAGCAACATTTGTTTCTGTCTTTTTTTCTTCCGCATCAAACAACCCTGGCTATCAAATCTGCTACTTTCTTATACCCCATTGAACGTCTAATAAAAGTGGCTTTATTGTGCATACCATAATAGACACCCCGTGTGGGAAAATAAAAATAGCTTAGGTCAGCACCTCTATTAGTGACAGAAGCATAACGCGCTGCAATTCCGGAGAGGGTGTCTATTACAATATAAACAGTCATAAGGCAAAAGACAAGAAAGAAATACGTGTGTGGGATTACCGTAGAGGAAAGAAAAAAAGTTGAGACCGGCGCGTCTGCTTCCTGCCACCTCCTCGCTCGCTGCTTATCGATCTCTCTCGTCTCTCTCCTCGGGTGTCTGGACTGCGTGTTTATATCTATTCCGAGTCGGCGATCTCGATTCTACTGCCACGACGGATCTGGCCCCAACCGATCAATCGCCAGTGCTTGTCGATGCGGCGACTGATCGCAATCTTCTCGCCCTCCTGGGTGCACACGGGTGCCGTGAGCAGGATCTTGGCGAGATCTGCCTTCACGGCGAGCACCTTGCCGCCCGTGGCCGTCGAGCCGATGTTGACCATGAGCACCTCGGCCTTCGAGAGCTTTTGCACCTTGGACGCCTTGCTGCCCTCCTGGGTCTTGACGCCGAGCAGGCGCTTGAGCAAGTAAAAGTTGATCTCGAGCTCCGTGAACACGTGTGGCAGGCTGCCCTTGAGTCCTAGCACCTGGCCTACGAGACGGTCCGAGCGGGTGAGCGTCGGGTCGATACGCGTGCCGACACCGATGAGGCCGCCCGGCACGGCGTACTGCAGGTCGTTCTTCTCGGCAAAGAGCGACACGATGCGCGAGTAGATCGGCACGCACGTCATCTTGCCCTCCTCGTCCTTGCTCACAATGCCCGGACGCACCTCGATCTCGTCGCCCACGCGAAGCACACCCTCGAGAATCGAGCCACCGGCGACACCGCCCTTGAGGTTCTCAACGTCCTCGCCCGGCTTGTTCACATCGAACGAGCGGATCACGATCAGCTTTGGCTTGGACGAGAAGTCGCGCTTCGGGATCGGGATGTTGCGGCAAATGTACTCGCACACAACGTCAATGTTGTACTTGAGCACGGCCGAGATCGGGATGATCGGCGCGTCGTGGGCGACGGTGCCGGCCACGAACTTCTTGATCTGCTCGTGTTGCGCGACCGCGACGTCCTCCTTGATCAGGTCAACCTTGTTCTGCAAGATGATGATGTTCTGAAGACGCATGATTTCAATCGCGGCAAGGTGCTCCGACGTCTGCGGCTGCGGACACACTTCGTTACCGGCGACCAGGAGCAGCGCGGCGTCCATGACAGCGGCTCCGTTGAGCATCGTGGCCATGAGAATGTCGTGACCTGGGCAGTCAACGAAGGACACGTGGCGCTGCAGGACCCACGTGGTGTTGTCATCGACCTCGTCGACGAAGCGGTCCGGCTTTGAACTGCCGAACGCGCGGTAGCAGCCAATGCCAGTGCCGTTCTCCGCGCGGTAGATCTTGGCGTTCGCGTACCCGAGCTTGATGGTAATGTTACGCTCCAGCTCATTCTTGAAACGCACGGTCTGCACGCCCGAGATGGCCTTCACGACCGTCGACTTTCCGTGGGCGACGTGGCCAATGGTACCGATGTTGATAGTGGCCTGCAACATGACACGGTAAACAACGTAAGCATTCAAGGCCATCAAGCTGTGTGTAGCCATTGAGCCATAGCTGGCAACGTACTTGGCGACTGATGACCTCCGGGGTCAGCGGGGTGAGCTCGTCAACGTTGAGCTTGGAGAGGTCCTGCACAGCAAGGTGCTTCTGGATCATTGGAGTTTCGCCCATGGTGCTGGAGTGGGTGGGTTTCTTCGACTAATGCGTTCTGCGAGCCAACAAATGCAGAGTTTTTAACGTCAGTACAGAAATCCCATACGCAGAACAGCAATCACTCCCACGCACACAAACGCATCCGTTCGCAGACACAGAGAGAGAGAGAGAGAGAGAAAGAGAACAAGTCTCGTCCACGGAGCACCAGTCATCTTTCAAAACCCACGAAGCCCTGAGGCGATCATGGGAAACGAGGGGTGGAAATGGCATGTGTGTGTGGATGAGGAGCGTCAGTGCGGTCTTCCTCCTGCCTGCTCCTCACAAGCAGACGCTCGTCCACGCCCAGACGCTCACGTGCGCAGAGCCGCACATCGGCAGCAAGAGGCACTCACCTGAAGGAAAAGCTCGTGTTTGTGGCTGGTGGTGGCGGAGTGCTGGCGAGGGCAAAGGGGGCTTCTTTGAAATATCTGCTGGGCAGCAGGCTTTCGTCTGCAAATGCAAACCGGTACAGCTTCAAGTATATCGGTTTTAATACCAGTATGCAGTAGTATCAGTTATAAAGAGGTTTCACTCAAACAGACCGTTCAGGTATACCGGTACATATACCGACATTCATTTTTTTACCATACCAATACCGGTTTGATTGGAAAATCATTGTCTGGTTTTCAGCCAGCCAGTCGTACTTATTCGAGTGCCCACACATAAGACTCAAGCAAGTGCCCAAGAAATTGACACCATGGGCAGACGCGGGGCCGGCCGGCGGCTGAATGACCAGGAGCGCATGGAGATCCTGGACATCATGGCCACGGAGGCCAAGGTAAAGAACGTGGACCTGGCCAAGCGCTACGGCGTGTCCGAGGGCGCGATTCGCAAGCTCAAGCAGATCAAGGACACCATCCGCGACCGCTACGTGCTCGGCAACGAGCAGAACCGCGACAAGCGCAAGCGCGGCGCGTTCCGGCGCAACGCGCAGTTCGAGCAGGAGCTCTACGAGTGGATCTGTCGCATGCGCGAGATGCAGCCGTATCAGCTCATCCCGCTCACGCAGACCGCGGTGCGCCAGCAGGCGATCATCCTCGCGAAGAACTACGAGACCATGGCGACGTTCAAGGCCTCGCCCGGCTGGTTTGCGCGCTTCTGCTCGCGCCACCGCCTCGATCCGCCGGTGGCTTCGGCCGCAAACGAAGTTGCCAACCCTGTAGTCACAGTCTCTGGCATCTCGGCTGCGAATATCTCCGAGGCTGTCAACGCCAGTGTGGCGCTGCTCTCCTCTGGCGTCGGCGTTGGCATTGGTATCGGTTCTGCTGTCGCTGCTGCGGTTGATACTGCTGCTGTTGGTGGTGTCGTGAGAGCGTCAGCACAGGAAGTTGAGCCGACTATGATCCCGTTCCCGCAAGCAGCAGAGGACATTCGCGCTCTCGTCGTCTCAGATGACGTCGTCGCCGCCCTAGCTGTGGCCGGTCAGCTGGTGCAGACGCCGCAGGGCGAAAAGGCGAGCGCGACTGACAATGTGGACCTGAATTGCCCAGAAGCCATCGTCGAGGAGCAGGCGCTTGCGAAAACTGAAGACCCAAGCAAAGTGGAATCGGTTCAAACTCAAGACGAAGCGCAAGTTGAAGCTCCAACTCAGCCTGCGCCAACGGAGACAGCCACCACTGAAAAGACGAAAGTCGTCCAGCCGCCCAAATCCGTCTACACGGAGGACGAGATCTTCAGTCTCGGGCTGTAAGCACCGACTGGATCTGCCGCTCGCTCTCTTAGCAGTAGACTTCGTGCGATCAGCTTCATTCGACCTCTCTACACCTCTACACGTGTGTGCCTCATGTATAAATTAAAAACCTTTTTCGCAAAAAGTCTTCCCCAACATCACGCTGGCATCAATGGTTTGAACAAGGCAAGTGAGTGTGATTCATGCAGCGTTATGCAGCCCTGGTGTGGCGCAACTGATTGGTTGCTTATTGGGCGTACAGGTGGATGGATGGCTTGCCTGGAGATGCGGCCTCGAGCTTTTTCGCGTCGACGTTGGTAATCTCGTCCGCGGCGTCGAAGAACTGAATGTCCTCGAGCTCGAGCGAGCCCACGAGGTACGCCTTGTTGGAGGCCAGTACGTCCTTCTGGTTGAACGGCATTCTACAAACACATACACATGAGTCAGTCAGTTGTCCTCACACCACAAGGCTCAATAGCAATTACGTACCGCAACTCCAGGGCTTCCTGGCCGCGGATCGCCGCCTCCGACTTGACGAACGCGGCGAACTGCATCACGTTCTTTGTGAGCTTCTTGAGCGCGTCGTCCTGCGCGATCTGGTCCTTCAAAAGCTTCATAAAGTCCGCTGGGAACTCCTTCGTGTCGGCGTGGAAGACCGAGCTCATGAAGACGAGCACCTTCTGCTGCCACTCCGGGAACTCGGACGAGAGGTATACGTGCGCGTGCGTGGGCTTGGCAGTCTCGACGGCCGCTGGCTTCTTGCCCTTCTTCTGCGCACCGCTGCCCTTGACCAGCGCCTCACGGAAATGGCGCACCGTCTTGCTGAGGAAGTCGCCGGCGCGCAAGAGCGCAAAGTCGACCTCAAAGGTCTTGGGCCAGAGCGCCGTGGTGACAAAGCCCTGCTTGCCGATCAGCGTCCAGATGTGCTCGCAAAAGTGGGGCGTAATGGGCGAGAGCATGAGCACCTGGGCCTCAATGAAACGGAAGATCACGTCGCGGTGCATGGCCACGTCGCTGCGGAGGCAGATGTCGCGGTACGTGTCACGCGTGATCTGGAACTCAAAGAAGCCCGTGTGGAGGCCCTCGCGCCACTGCATCTGGTCGTAGAACTTGGCCGTCTCGTTGATCAGGTTGCTCATCTGGTGCATGAAGACCTGGTCGTTAAAGTTCAGCTCGCTCGTGCGCAACGACGCGGCCTCGTCGACCGTCTTCTTAATCCACTCCTCCTCGGTCGTGAGGCGCAGGATCGCCATGCGGCACGTGTCCAGTGCGTAGTTGGCGTCGTCCATGCCGTCACCAGCGTCCGCGCACGCGAAGCGCGTCGCGTCGGCGCCAAACTCGTTCGCGCAGTCTTTGATCGTGAGGAAGTTGCCAAGGGACTTGGACATCTTCTTGCCATCCACGAGCACGTGGCCGTTCGTGAAGAACGAGCGCGGCCACTTGGCCGGGTCCTCGCGCCAGATCTCCGCGTGGTTGTACAGACACATCGTCAGGTGGTTGCGGATCAGGTCCTTGCCCGATGCACGCACGTCCACGGGGTACCAGTACTCGAACTCGGCGCGCAGCTTCTCCAAGAGCGCGAGCGGGATCGTCGAACTCGCCGGTGGCGCGTGGCGCAGGAAGATGTAGTCAAACACTTCTTTGGTCATTTGTTCCGGCTTGATGCCGTGCGGGCCGAGCTCCGAGCCGTCCAGGTTCGCCTGCAGGTGGTGCGCGATCGTGTAGTACGCCATGTAGATGGTCGAATCTGAGAGCGATTCGACGACAAATTCTGGGTCCCACGGCAGCTTCGTGCCGAGCCCGGCCTGGCGGCACGGCGCCCACTCCTTAAGCCAGCCCAGCGTCGCCTTGTACTCGCCGAGTGCGATCGGGTTGTACGCATCGAAGGTATTCGGGTCGCTGACGTGGTCCAGCACGCGCTTCTTCCAGTCCTCGGCGCCGTACGTGAGGTACCACTGGTCCAGGTGCGCCACGACGCACTCGTCGCCGCTGCGAGACATCACAAGCGACTCAGGCTCCCAGTACGGGATCGCGTCGCCCGACTCGAAGAGCTCCTGGCGCACTTCAGCCTTGGCATCGCACACCTTTTTGCCCTTCTGTGAGCCCACCAGCATGACGCCCTCGTAGAAGCCCTTAAGGTACACGAGCTCCTTGGCCTTCGCGAGCTTCTCCTTGTCGTTCTGCGACACGATCTTGAGGTCGTCGCAGACCTTCACGGCTGCCTGGTCGCCAAAGCCCGGGATGTCGATGATAGGCACCACTTCGTACGGCAGCACCATGTGGTCCGCAATGTTGTACTTCTCGCGGAGTGCAGGCTTCTGCTTGAGGTCGCGAAGCGCCGCGTAGTCGTCGGGGGCGTCCGACGGCACGCTCGTGACCACGCCTGTGCCCTTGCCCATGGAGATCGTGAGCAGCGGCAGGGTGTATACGGTCTCGTACTTGGCGTTTGGCGCCGTGAGCGCCAGTCCCAAGAGGTCCCAGCCCTTGAGCTCCAGGAGGCACTCCTCCTGGCCCCACTTGCGCGAGAACTCCTGGTGCGCGAGGTTCTTCGCCGAGCGCTTGCTGATGATGAACACATCTTCGCTGTCGTTGATCACATACGCGCCGTAGTCTCCCTCGGGCAGCACAAAGCAGTTCGTCTGGCCGTACATCGTCTCGGGACGCAGCGTCGCGGGCGCCAGGAACACGTTCTTGCCCGCGAGCGACGCGAGCTTTTCCGGGAACGGCTCCTGCACGCGAAGCTTCACGATCGTGTACTCCTGCGGGTTGACGCCTTCGCCAGACGCGCGGTCGTGGTCGGCGCAGTTCTGCTTGTCGATGGTCGAGTACACGTTTGGGCGCTTGCCGCGGCTCACGCGGCCGCGCTCCTTGAGCGTGTTGAGCTGCCAGCGGATGAACGCGTCATAGAACGGGTTCACGTCCGTCGTGATGAACGAGCGCCGCCAGTCGATCGTCATGCCGAAGCGCTTCAGGTCCGCGATCGCGTGCGGCGGGAAGTAGCGCAGCCAGTGCATGGGCTCTGAAAAGTCCGCGATCTCGTCCGCTGGGATGTTGGAGATCTTGAGGATGTCGTACTGGCGCACGACGCCGCCGGTCTTGGCCGCGGCCTTGGACTTCTTGCCCTTGGCCTTGTTCTCCGATCCCTCCAGCTTCTTCTCTGTAACAAACGGTTGGCCACACACAGACACACACCACAATGAGCAAACGAGTCCTATACAGACACCCCCATATATATAAGAGCGAACCTTTGACGATGGGCTCCTTGGCTTCGTCAAGCGCAAAGTTGGGCGGGTTGCCGAAGGTCGCAAGCTCGTTCTTGAGCTTGTTGGCGGCCGACTGGATCGGCATGCCCGTGCAGTGGAGGCCAAAGGGGAAGACGACGTTTTCGCCCTTGAGGCGATGGTAGCGCGAGGCGAACTCGACCTTGGTGAGCGTGAAGAGGTGGCCCACGTGCATGAAGCCGTTCATGTACGGGAACGGGAACGTCACCATGAACTTCTTCTTGGTCGGGTCCGGCTCGGACTCGAACACCTTGGCGTCCTCCCACTGCTGCAACACGCGCAGCTCGATGGCGATCAAGTGGTCACGGCGCGCAGTGTTCTTCACGACCGTCGCGGCGGCCTCCAGCTGCACATCCTGCATCATGTCCGTCACGCTCTTCATCGCTCTCTCTTCTCGTACTGTCCGTAGCTCCTCGCTTGGCTTGAGCTCCACAGGTCGGAATCCGGATTGATGGCTTGGCTCGCTTGTGCAAACCAAGGGGGGTTTTGGGTGGATGTATGGGAGTATACCGTATTGACTCGTTTAAATGCGATTGCAGTTGGGACACAACCAGGCACACTCGGTAAAGTACGATTGTCTATGTTCTTGTGGTTGATACGAGCACGAGATGGATGCACCCGAGCAGCTCCGTGGGCTGCGGCTGCAGGCGCCACCACGAGCGCCTTCCACGACAGCTGCTGGGCCAGCACGTGGCGCACCACCATCTCTCACGAAAGAGGCGGATGCGCAGCCGAAGCGGAGGAAGCCACGACCGCCAAAGTCGCTGCTGCTGCTGCTCAAGAGCTTCGTGGGGCTGCGCGTGCGCATCGATCTCAAGAACGACTCGGTCATCGAGGGCGTCGTGGAAGAGGTCGTACACGATATGGAGTACGTGTCGACACACAAGTGGTGGTCACGTAATTCTTTTTTGCTTGAAAGTGTGCGCTAACACCAGCTTCTCGGTGGGATGAATGAATGCATGCAGCTTCACGATGCTCAACGCATGCGAGACCAAACCGAATGTACGTGTTGCATGCGAGACCAATAGCTGTACCGCCATATCGAATGCAAATGTGCTGATTACGTCCACACACGTGCGTAGGGCTCCATGGTCCGCATGGATGAAGTGTTCGTCATGGGCAAAACCGTGCTGTACGTGCACATCCCCGACCGCATCAACATCACACAGCACCTACTGCAATATGTGCGTCTCCTGTGTATTTACGTGTCATACAGTCGCAACTGTCATGCTCACTTCTTGTTGCGTGTGGGTATATTTCAATTAGACTCGGATGGTGAAGCAGAGCGCAACGATGTATACAAGAACGAAGCGGAACGCATCGTCTCGACCGACTTGAGCGTGTCGACACCAGTCACATGACCTTTCAGAGGCGTCAGTCAACCGACCAGCTCCAGCTATACACGCCAGATAGATCTTACTGTATTTGTATAAACGCAATGCTATTAATTTACAGGCGGCAGCCGCTGAGAGGATGGCGGGATTGGCTTCCGCATCTGCTGCTGCTGCTTTGGAGAGCTGGAAGACGTGAGCGTGAAGTTGAGGCCACCGCCCATGACTTTCTGCAGACTGGTCAATCGCTCCTTCAGCTGAAGGATGTGTTCTCGCTGGAACTCTGCCTCGCGCATCTTCTCCACCAGCTCACTGCTGCTGGACAGCGAGCCCTTGACCTTCTTGCTGCCCAAGAGAAGCTGGTTCTTCTGCTTCGTCTCGCGAATCTCCTGGGTCTGCATCTTCGTGTTGTGGAACTCGCGGCGTAGTTCATTCACCTGCGTTGTCAAGATCGCATTCTCGCGCTGCAGCCGATGCAGCTCGTTCTCGTTGATCGTCATCCCCTTCATGATCTTGCGCTTCAACGACTCAACCTCTTTCTCCAGGTACTCGCGCTGCCGGTTGTACTCCGCCTGCGAGTTTGGCTCCTTGGCGTCGGCGACAACACCTTCCTCATATTTTTTGTTGAGCGCCATCACGGCGTTCTTGAGCGCTTTCTTATCCTCGAGCAACTGGGCACAGCCCATGAGGTCGCTTTGCACCTGCTTGATCAGCAGCTTCCCCATCGCGACCTGGCTCACCTGCACGTCGATTTCCTTCTGCATACCGTCCATCTTCAGACGCAGCTCGCCAATCATCAGGTCCAGCGCAGCGTTGCTCTTGTGGTACTGCTCGAGCTCCGCGTCCATCTCCTCGATTTGCTTCTTCATGTCGGCGATCTCCTTCTCGCGAGGCTCGATCTGGCGCTTGAGCTCCTTGATCTTGTAGTCGAGCACGAATTTGAACTTCTCCAGCTCCTGGTTCTTCTTCTTGAGGTCGTAGATGCGCTTCTCCTTGTCCTGAATCGTCTCCTCACGCTCGCGGATCTCTTTTTTGTGGCCCTGAATGTCCTTCTCAAGCCCTTTGATGTTCTCAAAGAGTTCCTTGCCTTTCTCCTCCAGCGACCGGATCTCTTCTTTCTGGTCCTCAATGTCCTTCTGCAGCGCCGAAAACTTCTTCTTCATGATCCCATTCTCGCCTTTGAGCCGCAGCGTTGCCTCGCGCTCTTCCTGCAGCTTGAGCTCGTACTTCATCTTCATCTCCTCGATCTCAATCTCAGCGTCTTCTTCGAGCTGTTTCTTGAGTGTCTCATTGGTTTGCACCAAGATCTCCTTGGCTTTCGCACACCTGCCTTGGAGCTCCTGCTCCTGGTAGACCTTCTGGTCGTACTCCATCGTCATCTCGGCGAGGAACTTGGTGTGGCTCTCGACCAGCAGATGGTTCTCCTCTTCGTACCGAGTGTTCTGCTCGCCGCGAGCCTGCTCGAGCGCGGCGTAGCGCTCTTTCTCGGCCTGGATCTTGCTCTCGTACGTCTCCTTGAGGTCGTGGAACTCGTTCTTGTGCTGCCCGTTCATGTCGTGCATCTTCTTCTGGTACTCGGTCTCCATCTCGAGCTTGTCCTGCTGCAAGTCTGAGCACCGCTGCTTGTCCTGAGTTAGCTCGGACGTGAACTTGTCGGACACTTCCTTGATCTTCTCCTTGTAATTCATGTCCTTCAGGCGCAGTTGGTACTCGTTGTGCAACGTGAGCTCGTCGACCTTGGTCTTGAGCTCGTTCATCAGACGATTCTTCTCCTCGAGGTCGGACTTTGTTACGAGGATCTCTTCAGCGAATGGAAGTCCGCTGCCACTGGCATTGCTGTTGCTCCCGTCGCCGCGATTCTCCTTGCTCGCCCCCACGCTGCTCATCATCGCGTTCGAGCCGCCTCCGACGCCTCGGTTGGCTGAGCCTTTGCCAATCACATCACGGGTTTCAAAGATGCTTAGAGATCCATCTTCACCAGTGGAGAAGAGATACTGGTTGTCAAACGACAGTCGCAGGCGAGTCACAGGGAGGTCGTGACACTGGAACTCGACAAACGGCTGCACAGTCGGCGCAGAATTTGGACCACCGGGCGAGTTTATCCCACTTGATGATGTTGTCGGAGTCCCAGAGTTTTGAGCCGAGTCTTTCTCGATGGGGAGCCGATACACTCGAATCGAGCCTGGCTTATTTGGCTCTGTAGACCCGACGTAGAGAAGCTGCTGTGAAGCTGCCAGCGCTAGTGGCCCCAAAACAACCCCCGCCCAGTGCTCTGCTCTCGCAGCTCCTGACACAACGTCGATCTCCTTCAGGAATCCGTCGGTGCCGGTCGCGTAGACCACGTCGGCGTCGTACGACAGGATCGCGTCAGTGTACGTGCAGCGCGCTTGGGAATGGCCGTCGCCAACTTTCGTCGCTGTCCTCAGGTTCCAAATCAGAATGGACCCATCGGCTCCACATGTGAGCAGCTTGCGGTCGTCTTGCTTCCACGCGATCGCAGTCACACGGTTCGAGTGGCCTCGCAAGACGCCGACCAAGTCTCCTGTGTAGGTGCTGTAGACCTGGACCACGTTGTTATTTGCTGCGGCGAAGAACTGGCCGCCGTGGCTGAAGCGAACCTCCTTGCATGCCTTGATCGCGAACTCTCGAAACGACCGGATGTCGTCCATGAGGATGTTGAGCATCTTGAGTTTATCGGTGAAGCCCACAACGACGTGCAGCCCCGACGGGTGGAACGCAATTGAGTGTGTGTCCTCCTTGAAGAACTTCATGATGTCCGTTGTCTTGTCCAGGTAATTCCAGATGCGCACGGACTTGTCCAGCCCGCACGTCGCGATGAGTGGCTTGCGAACGCACGTGTCGAGCCCGGTGATGTGGCTCCCTGAGATCCCTGGACTGTGGAACGAGGTCGAGAGCAGCTCAAAATTCATCGCGTCTTCCTTCAAGATGTCGGTGCTCGAGAGCGTAAGCACGTAGAGCTGATTGTTCTCCATGGAGCACACCAGCGAGTCCTCGGTCGGGCTGATCGCGATGTCCTTGATCGTGCTCGTGTTGCCTTCGACGCTGAATGTCTTTGACTTCTTGTAGTACTCGCGGCCATCGTCACTGCGATCGTAGATGCGAACGATCCCACCTGATCCACCGCACACGAAGCCCTTAGAGTAGCCCAGGATGGAGCTGACAAAGTTCCCATCCGAGGGCGACGAAGACAGGATCTGCCGGAACTCCATCTGCTCAAAGAGCCACAGCTCTCCGGAATCGGCGGCTGCGACGACTCGCTCGTCGTTCACCCACGCATGGCAGAGAAAGTTTGCCGGCTCTCGCTTCAGCGGCGTCGTCTGCAGACGCAGCTGGCCATCGACGAAGCGGAAGAACTTGATGATGCCGTTGCCGCTAGCGCAGACCGTGGTCGGATCGTTGGGGCTGAAGTCCATTTGGTTCACTGCGCCGCCCGCTTGGTTCGACGCCTTCATCGACGCGACGAGCTTGGTCTTTTCCCAGAGCCAGAGTGAGAGCACCCAATCCGGCGCGCCTCCTTGTGTAAGGAGGTACTTGTTGTCCCCGGAGAAGGCGATCCACACGCACGTGTCCGACATGTTGTCCATCAGCAGCAGCGTCTTGCGCTTCCGCAGAGTGTTGAGGTCGTGGATATGGATCACTGCCTTTTCTCCTTTCTCTGCAACCGCTACGTATCTGTACACGTCCGAAATACAACATGAGCCTTATACTAGGTAGGATCCAACAGCATGTCATAGTTGCGCATGCACAAACCGTTTACTTGCGGAGACAGAGAGTGCAGTGATGCCGCCCGTGCTCCCTGCCTCCATCCCGTGGATGAACTGCTGCTCCTTGGACTCCATATTGTGGATCACCACGTTGTGGCCGCATGGGTACACCACAATGTTCTCGTCTGCGAACGCGATGTTGTTCTTCACGCTGCCCTTGATCCCGAACAAGTACCTGTGCCAACACGCAGAGTTTCCTGTGAGAGCAGCTCATGGTAGCATGGCCCCGCATCATATGTACACTGCGTGTTCGCGTTGTACCTGTGGATGAGCATGGAGCTGCTGTAAGCCGCATTCGTGCTCGTCACCACATTCGCCATGGCTGACTTTGGCGATTTGCTGATTGCGAAGAGCTCTCCTTTGCTCGCTCTTTCAAAGCCAGCCACCTAGCTGCACGCACTCAGCACTTGGACTTGAGCCGGTGACCAGGGCAGCCCTCGTGACTTGCTCTTCTGCCTTGGCGTGCTTCTTCACGGCCCTGGTGCTTTGGGTCTGCGTCGCTTCGGGTACCGTAACGACTGGGTGGTACCTTGATATAAATACCGGTACAAATATCGGTAAACAGAGGTGGTGCTGGTATCGCATTGGTAAAGTACGTCCCATCATAGGTACGCACACGCACCTACGGATATTGCCACGGAAAGCTCCATTTGCTCCATTTTTGAATGAGCTCGGAGCGCGAACTTGCGCGGTTGAAGCAGCGGGCGGAGGCGCTCGGCGCCGGCAGTGGCGCTGCTCGCGCGTCGTCGGCCTTCTCCTCTGGCGCAGCAGACGTCAACATGTCACAGGCGCGGCCTCGCGCAGCAGTGGCATCGTTGTCGTCACGAGCGTCGAGTTCTGGCAGCAGCTTCAGCGACCCATTTGGCGCGCCACCACCACCACCGCCGCCGCCGCCTTCGTCGTCCTCCCAGCAGCGCCACCATCAGCAACAGTACGCTGGTTTCTCGGTGCCTAGTGTGACTACGTCGCAGCCAGTACAGCAGCGCTCTCGAGGCGAGACCGAGCGCTTGTATTCGAATGCGGCACCGAGTGTCAATGCAGGTGCGCCTTACTCGCGCGCTGGTAGCGCCAGCACGTTCTCGTCCAAACCGCCGACACCGCCGTCCATGTCGACCTCTGTCGCGTCGACCGCGTCTGCTGCAGCCGTGTCGCTGTCCTCGCGTAGGAGCGGGTCGAGCGCGAAAAGCCCGCGCGAGATCAGCGTGCTGATCGACAAGCTGCTGACGAACATCCACGGCGCGCCATCGCCGATGACCACGCGCCGAGCGGTCATCCGACTCAGCGACGCGACCTCGGAGATCAGCGTCGACTCGGTATGTGACAACAACGCCAATTGCCATTGGGTGGGTGGGTGCACTAACCAGTTTGTGTGCGTCTGAATTCTTTAATATTGGACCTCAATAGCTCACGATTCTGGAAAAGATGAAGCGCAAGATCGCCATCGATGCGCCGCAGTACTACGACAAACCCGACCAGACGATTGGCCGCCTGCACGAGGTCTACTCGCGCTTTGTCAAGATCAAGAACCTCAACAAAAAAAAGTAGGTTGTCCATAACAAAGACTTTCTCGCATTGTTCATGCTAACACAGACCACAAAAACTCATTTCATGTCTTTGTTTGTACAGTGAGGCGCTGTTGCTGCTCTATGGACTCATGGACTCGGCCCCGCCAGCTTTCCACCAAGAGCCATTCGCCAGCAGATCTGAGTTCGCCGCCCTGGGCATGAACAAGTACACGACGGCAGCTACGGACGCAACAACAATGGACAGCGACCAGCGCTTTCAGCCAGCAAAGCAGACGCAGCAGAGGACGACAGTTGACTCGCTCGAAGACTCGTTCAAGTTCGCAGTGGGCATTGCCGCGCCAACGCTGTCGTCGTCCGCACAAAAGTCCAAGGCCAAAGCTGCTGCTGCCACAACAAATCGCTCTGCGAGTGGACAGTTTGGTAGCCATGCGTCCTTTGAAGTACCGGAAGAAGTGCTGCTGCGCGACGTCCTCTACGCGCTCCAGGCAATCGATTCGCGGTACCTATACTTTGACGTGGCTGCCGACCGATTCCAGATCACGCGGAGTGTTGGCGTCCCGACCCGTATGTTGGCTAGTCATGCGTTCTACCATGCTAATCTTGCCCTCTTGCTGCCTGGGAAATGACTTTAAAATCTGGCCTTGTTGGTGTTGTAGCAATGCGCGAACTGATCCACAAGCTATGTGAGCTCGGCTGGTTTTACCGAAAGATCGCCGAGTACATCAAGCATCACCGTGAAGAGCTCTCCTTTGGCGTGGTACGAAACTGGGTCCCAGGCTGCTGTTGTATCGCCCCCATAGTCGTTGTCTCACCCCACATATTCGCTTGTTTACTCTCATCTATAGGTTGGCCAGAGCTTCTGCCATGTGCTTAACATTGAGCTCTCCGATTACTTCCGCTTGATCGCTGTGTTGGCGTCACAAGTTGACGACGACGCCGAGACGAAGCAGCCGAACGAGCGCTCGTTTAGTGAGCTTACGCTGCGCAAGCTGCTCGTGTGGACCCAGGACCCGCTCGACAAGATGCGCCTTATGGCTCGACTCATCGACAGGTACGCCTGTGTAAATGACACGATGCGAGTCTGATGTTATACCAATCGCATGCCCTCTTATGATTATGATTTTGTTTTGCGCAGTGTTGAAGGCCTTCGAGGCGGGGCGCTGGCATCCGGTGTCCACTCACACATCCTTCATGGTGACCCAGCAGTTTCGCGATACGTCCAGAGCGTCATGAAGCGTGTGGCAGCGCCCATTTTCCGCATGATCCGGCGCTGGGTGTTTGAAGGAGAACTGGAAGACACACACGTAAGAAGCGTGCGAATCCTAGCTTGGGTTGCTAGGGAATCTGATATTCCTATGGGTTGTGTTGATTGACAATACCAGGGCGAGTTCTTTGTGGTGGCGGATCCGAATGTCGCCGATGACCAGCTCTGGGCGCACAAGTACCGCTTAAACCTCAAGATGCTGCCGACTTTCATTTCCCAGTAAGCAATGCGCCAAGGAAGGAAGCCTAGCAGGCCTGTGGATTAATTATCTTTGTGCGTTTATCTATTCGATAATTTCAGAGACTTGGCGAAGAAAATCCTGGTGATCGGCAAGAGCATCAACTTCATTCGTCAATGCTGCGGAAACACTGATGTACGCACTGATGCGTGAGTATTGGATAATGTCGGCTGGCTGAGACTGACTGAACAATCCCGTATGTGGCTTCTGAACAATAGTGGATCATGGACGCTGGTCAAGATGTGATGAGTGCGACTGCCGAAGTGGAAGACGACGGTGTGCACTTTGCTGAACTCATCAACCTCGAGATCATGATCGAAAAGGTCTCAACGACCACGAACGAGTACCTGATCCGGACGCTGAACGAGAAGTACCACTTGTTGGACCACTGCCGCGCACTCAAGCGGTATCTGCTTTTGGGGCAGGTGAGAATCTGCATTTTTGTTCAATTCTTGTGCTCGTCGTATACTGTAGCTAACGTATGAATTTGCAATGCAGGGCGACTTTATTCAATATCTGATGGACCTCTTGGGTCCTGAGCTCTCAAAGCGCGCCACGCAGATATATCGTCATACGCTGACGAATGTCTTGGAGACGGCGCTCAACTCTTCCAATGCCAAATTCGAGGTTTGTAGACGTGCTTCTATTGCTCTTCTGGCTCAGTACCTCAATAACGATGCATTTTTCCTATAATGTGTGTTGTCCAGGCGGCGGACATCCTCGCGAGACTTGATGTGGAGCTTCTCCACGCGTCCGCTGGCGACAGTGGCTGGGACATCTTCTCCCTTCACTACAAACTCACGTCGCCCGTCAACACGGTGATCAACGAGGCTGCGATGACGCAGTACCAGCGCATCTTCCACTTTCTGTGGCGTTTGAAGCGTGTCGAGTACGCGCTGTCCGGCTCGTGGAGCAAGGACATGAACCTCGGGCACTTGGTCCAGGTGAGCTGATGCTTTTTCTATTCAATGGAAATCACACGCGCTGGCTGATCTAACACATGATGTTGTGTGTCATCAGGGCCGCCTGCCAAGCATCACGCCACTTATTCACAAGTGCCAGCTGCTGCGATCAGAAATGATCCACTTCTCTTCGAACCTTCACAACTACATGATGTTTGAGGTGCGCTTCGCTGCAGTGGTTGAAGAGACCAGAGTCGAGTATTTTGACTTGATACATGACTGAGAAAATGTTGTCATTTGTTATTGTTTTGCAGGTGTTGGAGACGTCGTGGCACAAGCTGGTGAAGGACCTTAAAGCAGCCAAGGACCTAGACGAACTCATCGACAGCCACGAAGACTACATCGCTGCGATCAAAAAGAACGTAAGTCTAACACTGCTGGATGTGAAATGCACAAATAATTCTCATCCATTTTGTTTATTAATTTGTTTTGTGCAAAGGGCTTCATGGCGAAAGATTCGCGAGGGCTCCTGGACCAGCTCAAGTCAATCTTCAACACAATCATTACGTTCTCCAAGACCCAGGAGAACCTCTACACGACGGCCCTGCGCGAGGTCCACGAAGAGAAGATGCGCCAGCAGGCAATCGAGCGACGAACCTTGGAGGTATGGTGACGCCTTCATGTTTTTTTGGCACTTCTTATCAGTCAATGCTGAATTTACGTGCATGTTCATGATACTTAGGGTACGTGGGGGACCTCTGAAAACGAGGCATATGCGGAGCGGAGACACAACGATGTCTTTGGTCCAAACTCCAAACTCGTTCAGCAGATTGAAGAGATCGCGAACAGCTTTAATTCGCAGCTCTCAACCCTTCTCGACATGATTCGCGAACGCGCTGCCGGGTAACTGCTGGGAAATTGTCGCCTGCCGCTATGGAAATTGGTCGGAGGTATGCTAACTCTGTTTTTTTGCTGATTGTTGTCCAGTGGCTCGCAAGGTCTCCCATTCCTCATCTCGCAGTTCGACTTCAATGAGTATTACCGCAGCAAAACCAACCCGTCGATGGACACTGACGAATGAAAACAAAGCTAACAGCTTTCCTTTGCACAAGTTACCATATCGGAAGGTACCTGGGTTGAATTTATGAGACTGTAGATGGCAGTAATCAACCCTCTTGGATTTGTTATGATCAGATGGAAAATGGGTGTTTCTCCGCTTCGAGCTCAAGAAGATCGCGCAGGAAGTAGCAGAGCACGTTCTCACAAAGACTGAGGCCTTTCTGCACCGTGAACAAGTCTTCCAGGCTGCGCACCATCTGCAGCGTGCATGGGAGATTGATCGGATTGCCAAAGACGTCAACTAACGCAGGTGACGAAGTGCTATCGTGTCCCACTTGGCTACTGTCAGGAGCTCTAGTCGAGCCACTGGGATGGCGGAGAGCGTGCTGAATGCGGTGCAGAATCACCAAGAGCTCACCTTCGAACGCGGTGCGGTCAATCACAAGAGATTCATCATCTTCCATCCGGGTTCGGAGGTGGCTCAGTTGTGTTCTGATGGTGCTGATTTGCGTTTCCTCCAATCCAGGTTTTTTGCTCAAGAGTGGGCCTCGCAGGAAATCCTCCATCCTGCTCGTAGCCGCTGTCACGAGCTCTTCGCTGCAAAGAATGTCGATGCGCGTCGTCCCCAGAGTGAAGTATAATGTGAGTCTTGCTGCTGAACCATTGTCATGTTCGATACTCCCATCTGACGACGTCGGTGTGTGGATCGCAGGCGTGAGGTCTTTCCCCCACTGAGCGCACACGAGGCTCGCCTTGATCTCCGGGTCTTCCGTCCTCACTTTCGGGAGCTCAGCCAAGCAGCAGCTCTTAGCATAGGTCGAGTGGTTCTGCAGCAGGAAGGTGTGAAGCCATTGCACAGTCTCCTGCTGAATCCCAGTGCACACTGGGAGAACGTGCTGCTCTCGCTGAAGTCTCAGATAGTAATTAATCAAGCGAGCAGCGTCCGGCGAAGGCAAACGACTACTAGAATCGCCTCCACTCGTTTCAGCTGCTGCTGCTGACCCTGCTTTCTTTGCCGGGGCGGTGGCTGCATGTGGCTCACCCCTCTTATCTGGTGATGGAGCTGCTATGTGATCGCTGACTGCGCTTAAGATGAACGGTGGCAGCTTATCCAGCGCCGTAATTGAACCTGATTGCAGCTCCAAGGTTTCGAAGAGAACAAACTCGTGGCTCTGAACCTGGACAGCAAGGCTCAGGTAATGGTATGCAGCTTGGACGTGCTCGTCTTCGCTTCCCGGGATGAGCTTCTGACCATAGAGGTCGACGAGCTCGATCAGCGCCATGCGAACGAGGTGACGATCGTACCCGCCACTGTGAATGGACGTCTCGATGCACTCAGTGAGTGCTGATGCCGCTTTTGCAAACATGTGGGCAACTTGGTCGGTGCTCACAAGACCTGAACTCGCGTGAGGTACGTCGTTCTTGGCGTGCTTGTGCGAAATGATCTCTACCTTGTGTAGTTGCTGATGAGACTGACTGTGCTGATTGATCATGATTTTCTTCAGAATCGACCCTTTCAGGAGGAGCAGCAGTGCTTTTATCGAGCCAACCCGTCTCGTTGTGTGCAGAGTCGCTTGAAGTCCGCTTGCGATCAACTCCAGCACTCTCGTTTGACGCTGAGCCAGCGACTCGGAGCCAAAATCAATTGCACACTCGACAAGCGTCTGGGCTAACGCTGCTTTCACGAGAACGAAGCTTGGGATGCCTGGGTTGTACAGATTCAAGCGCTTCTCACTTTGCAGATCCACAGTTCCGTCGACTCCTATCCAGCCACTGTGTTCAAGTACACCGTCCAAGATGCGTTCAGCTTCGACGAGTCGGTCTTTCACAACATCAAGAAGCTCGGCTTTTCCTGTCAGCAACACTTTGGCTCGTAGCACGGTGCTTGCCATCAGCAACAAGTGCACGAACGTGATGGTGCAGTTCGTGAACCGCGAGATAGCCGTCGTTCGAAGCTTTTCTAGATCAGTCTCTGCCTCATCGCGCTTGCCGAGGAAGACAAGCGCCTGGACGCAAATTTTCTGAATTTTCTCCGACAAGTGGTCTTCTCCAGTCTCGCGGCACTCGTGCAGCGCAATCCCAGCCTGATCAAGCACAGCGTGGAAATGGCCCTGAGAAAAATCGCACAGCATGTTTTGCAGGCGACACTTTGCGACGAAGGTGCTTGGACGGCGAAACAAGCAGAACTTGAGCTCCTGTTCTAGATCCAAGGACATGATCTCAGCGGACGATGGCGACTGGTGCGTATCTATGCAGATGTTCATAGCCTTGACGCTCAGATCTCTCGAAAGGCTCCATTGACCGTCCGAATATGCAAGATAGCTCTGCTGAAGTAGGACCTCACCACGAACGCTCGCAGAGTGAATATCCTCCCAGGTCGGGACTGGCACCTTAGCCTGGGACGCGCTAGTCTCCAGTACAGCAGCAGCTTGACCCTGATCCAGCAGCTGCAGCAGTCCGTAGGCCATTTTCTCAGCTACTGGGTGAGTCAGAGAGCTCCCATCTACGAGGTTGCTCTCGTGGCGAGACAGCCTCACGACGAGTCGGAGGATCGTGGCCAAGATCTCCAATACAAGTGGCTCCGATGTGATCGTTCGTGTAAGCTCAGCGTGCATCTTGGGGACGTCCAGTGCTGTGAGCCAGGCCAACGCAGCCGCATTCGCGTCGTCTCTTAACGCTCTGCTGTCGTGGTACGTCACTGGAGTCAAAATGCTGTTTGGGCTGACGATATCTCGTTGACGTGTGGCTTCGACTCCGTCAAAGGGCGCCACAAGAGTGTGGAGTGCTTCACTGATGCGTCCACACTGAGATAACGCCTCGGCACGCAGTCTTCTGGCGTTCGACACGTGGTTCTTGCTCTCGAGACAATATCGCGCGACATATTCGTAGCCAGCGATCACTGGCATCGCAGTTTCCGCGTTCGACTCGTACTGCAACAGCACTTCTGATACAAGGATGAAAAACAGTCCAAGCGGAAACGAAGCCACTCGTTCCGAGTCGACCAGGTCGCGGCCAGGCCAGAATTCGTTGCCCAACTTGTACGAGCCATAAAGAAAGTCTCTCGTCGGGTGCGGCAGTGACGACGCAAAGAGCCGAGTGAAGACCTTGGCCGCCATGAGCGAGTACTCGACCGTTTGGAAGCAGTTGGTGGACATCGCGTGCATGGCCAGTTTGGAAAGTGTGTTGCAGCTGATGATCGTGACCCACAGCCCGTCGCCCTGGATCTGCTCAGCGCCTCTCACTCCGTTGGGGAGCTGCTCGTTTGAGCTCCGTGCAAGAACTTCGCGCCAGCTTTGAACAACGTTGAGAGCGCCGAACGCGTTGTCGAGACACTCGTGCCAGCTCCTTACCGCCAGCTTCGCGTTCCCGCCTTCCGTGCAGGCCAAGTGGAAGTCGCCCATCTCTTGGTACGCCTGACAGACCAGCCGCTGTTGCCGCTTCTGTCGTGAGAGCAGGATGCAGTGGTTGTACGCGCTGAGGATCTGGTTCTTGAGCGCCAGCTGCGGTTGACCCCCATCGCCGGCGCGGTGGTAGGTCTCCACGAGCTCGTGGATCGCGTCAAGCGCCTGGACGCACTTGTTCATGGACTTGGTCAAGCTTTCGTAGATCGTGTTGAGCTGCTGCATCTCATCTCTTTGGCGATCCCTCGTCGCTGTTAGCAGCCGGATATGATCCTCCATCATCGTCCGCTTGGCGCGAAAGTCGAGTTCCTCAGGCGTGAGCACTTCCTCGACCACGAGTCTGGACCTTTTCTTCTTCTTCTTGGCCTCGCTCTCCGTGAACTCGCGCACAAAGATCACCAAGTCCCGCTCAGCGTCTGTCACTATCGTGGAAGCAGTGTCGAGCAGCTGACGCTGAGCGAAGATCAGCAGCGAGAAGTTGCGCTCCGAGAAGCGCCCTCCACGCTCGTCATTGCCCAGCAGCAGGTGGAATTTCCTGCCGATACGAACAATGGTCTCCCACTTCTCCTGTGCGCAGCAGGCCTTGAGTGTGTAGCTCACAAAGTTCACGATCCAGGTCACGTCTGCACCCATAGCGTTCATCACAGATGTGACGACGACAGTGGACGCCAGCGAGGTCTCCAGAAGCGAGCGGTTGACTTCCAACAGAGTCTGCGATCTAGAGGCCGTAGGTATCATGGAAGACCCGAGCGCCTTTTGCTCTTTCATAGCCAAGACAACGGCCTCGATCATGCTCAGCAATGCATCGACACTGAGAATCAACCGATCAAGACCAGCAGGAAATGAAGCACCAAGGCGATCTGGTGAGAGCCACACGACCCAGATGGCGTTCCACACGTACTGGCAGGACGCCTGGAGCGCCTGCCAGGCTTTCCCACAGCGGAAAAACTCACAGGCAGCCGACATTTTCTCGATAAACTGGGCAAAAACGTCCAAAACTTCGTCACCATTGTCGAGAATGACGTTAGGCTCCACAGGGCTTTGCTCTTTGTCAGACAAGTTGGCAGCGAGGGCTTTTGACTCGAGATCGTGAGCGCGGTGCTCAGTATGGCCAGAGTGGAGCATCTCAAACGTCGAGTCAAAGCTCGGTCCGCGCTTTGCGTCGACTGGAGTCTGTCGAGTGGCTCGCAAATGAACCAGCTTCCGGAACAGCAGCAGAGCCTGGAGGAAGAACACTTCGCCGCTCCACAGGTACAAGAAGTCGTCGTCGCCTCCAGCAGCAGCAGCAGTGTGCTCATGGTTCATAGAAGAACGCGGTGATGATGGCGTATCGATGATCAGCTGCTCTCCACCGCCACCGCCACCGCTGGCCGCAGGTTCGTCTTTTGCTGCTTTTTGCTGAGCGTGTCGGGGAGTTTTCACTGACCGCGCGGTCGTTGGTGCGGATCCTGTAGGTGCCTCTGTTGAAGAGATGGACGCTGTTGCTAAATCGTCCCCTCCAGTTGGATACTCTGGCAGCAGATACTCACCTCCAACAGCTACCATCGCCTCTCGAAAGCGCTCGCTCATGCTGCCTTTAAGTTTTAAAGTAGCAAGACAGGATTCAGCAGTGCTGTCGTCCCCTTGCTGGAGTGCCATAGCCGCGAGCTTGCAGATGTACTCGGTGTACTGAACGTCCGAGAACGCAATCGCTGCGTGGGTCTCAAGGGCTTTCAACGCGTCCACCAAGTTGGAGTTTGCCTGCTGAAGAATGTCGCTCAGCGACGGCAGCTTGAGCTCAGCAGCCTCATTACTAGCGAATCCGGGTTGACGTGGTGTGGATTGCGGGGAAATGACACTAGGAGTACCAGTAGGAGCAGCTTTTGACGCTGGAGCTGCCGCTGATGGAGGCGGGTGCTTTGCAGGCGAAGCGGCAGCTGGGGGGACTGGCGTTGACACTGATCCTGCGCTCGCAAGCAGCACCTCCTGGATTGCAATGGCTTCACAGAGCGACCGGTACTCGTGGCTGTCCTTGCTGGTGCTGTGGTGCTCACGCTCATGGGTTTGATGCTGTTGTAAGGTCTCACTCACGAGCAACGGATACACCACTGGTGAGAAGCGCTTAAATGTCTGAGCGACTCGAAAGAGCTCAAATGAGATGCGCGCAAAGATGCTCTTCGTGTCAACGTCCCAGTGCGCGCGAGAGATCGTGAGCAGCGCTTGATAAAACGTCATGAGTGGCGCGAACGTGAGTCCGTTGCACTGGCGCAGATGGAGCAGTGGGAGCAACACCCGGTATCCTTTGAAGGCGAGCGCACGGATCGCTTCGCTATTGGCAGCCGCCGATGCCAGTTCAACACCGATGGCCAGTTTTCGTGCAGCCTCAATGACGTCAGTCTGTCGTGAGAGTAGCGACCGGTGTTCGGGATCAAAGAGCGCCCCATCACGCTCAGGGTCTCCGCTTTCCTCGTGTGTGAGGATGAGAATCGCCTGTACAACCAAGTTCAAGACCGGGATTGGTAGCTTCGCGACGACTTCGCGCTTTAGAGCGTGACGGTAGAATGGGCTCCCCTTCCAGAGCGCTCGCGAGGACGCGTCTCGAGACACGACAGTGCTATACAGCGCCGCTGCAGCCTTGACAGCGCTGGGACGGGTCAGCTCGAGCTCGTAGCACGCCTGTGCGAGGTATCCGTAGCATAGCGAGACGGGGAGCGGGTGCAGCGCGACCACAGACTCCGAAGTGAGTCCGATGCTCTGCATCACATCGTCATTGTGGTCGAACGCAGCGACAGCGAACACGTAGCTCTCGTTTGGGAGCAGACCGCTGATGGTGACCTGAAGCTGAGGAGGGTACACGGGCTCCGATGTACCCGGGAGCTCGTTGCTGTTAAGCGAGACCGCTGTGCCGGCGCCCGAGGGCTTGGCGAACACCATGTAGTACGCGACCTTGCGCTTGCGTAGACTCGGTTGAGCAGGTGCAAACGGCAGGATGCGCACCGTCATCGCAGAGCTCGAGCGAACGATCACGACAGGCGGCTGCGGTACGTTGCTGGCATTCGCGTGAGGGTGCAGATGAGACTCAGTCGATGTCGTGGCCATGAGCGCGTGCTTGAGACGAGCTTGGAGATCACGCTCCTGGATTTCGAGCCGCTCTAGCGTCTTCATCGCTTGCTCAGCCATCGCGACGTTTTCAGTGAGTGTGCTAATAGAGGAGGTATCATGAAGATGATGGTGTCGCATGTGCTGGATGGCCAGCAGGACCTTGTTGTAGCCGCTTTTTCGGCACTCAAGCGACAATTTCTCCTCAATCGACTTGACCAGCGAAGTCGGTTCAAACGGTGACGACGATTCATAGTTACTGGTCGATGGCAACGCGTCGACGGCGCTCGCTTCCTCGAGCTCCACCTGATATAGCTGCAGTACCAAGTCGACCTGAAGACAGCAGAGATCCTGAGGCCAGCTCCCGAATTGAGAGCCCGTACCATAGACTCCGACATTGCCACGCGCATTGGTGCCCGCTGTTGAGCTCTTCAATGCTGCGTCCGAGTGAGAAAACGAGTGACCAGGAGAGCACGAGATTGTCGAGCAGGCGAGTGCGACCGAGTTCTCAATTGAGCTGGTTGTGGCTTGGAAATGCGATTGAAAGAGTGAGAGTTCGTCTCGTTTCCTGTTGATGCGCTCAAGGACAGCTCGGAGCACTTGGATCGCGAGTCGGTGCTTGCTTTGCAGCTGCAGCAAGCTTGTGAGGCGGATTCCGACGTGGCCGTGCAGCAAGAGGTCGTCCAGGTCTGCAAACATGAACGTGAGGTGGATGGCGAGCAGGAGCTCGCTAGCGACGCTGACGAGCTGCTTTGGGAGGCTTTCAGGGTCTGTTGCGTCAATTTCGTGGAGCATGGGCAGTGCAAACTGCTGCCGAAGCAACAGTGCGACAGCGAGCAGTAGGTCGCCGTTCGTGTGGCTCATATCGCCTGTACCTTGGAACAGACAATGGGTCAAGGCCCTGGCAAGCCTGAGGAGGGCACTTGCTGGGGGCAACATTGTCTCAGCCTTCACTAGGTGTAGTAGACGCAGCTTGCTAGTCAAAGCCTCGCTCTGGTCTTCAGCTTTTTCTCCAGTGGATTGGGCGGTCTTGACTCTGGCAAGTGCCTTGAAGAGATCGAGTTCCTGAGTGCACTTGTCGCGATCCGACGCACTCAACATCGCTTCTGAGCCGCTCGACGATGTAAGCCGCGCCTTTGCAGCCTTGACAAGAACGAGGAGATCTTCAGTCTTTCCAACGCGATACAGGTGACGCAGCAGCATAATGTGGAAAGCCAGCGGAAAAACGCTCGAGAGTTGATCTGCTCCTGTCGCTGATAGAGCTCCTTCAGTGTCCGATGATGTTGTGCCCGACAACAGAGGCGTGACCATCTCCAGTACAAATTCGAGGAGCTCATTGATCTGCTGGACAAGATGTGGTGCCGACGGTGCCGCCAGCACGCCCACAACGTTCTTTCTGTCAGCTCGCGTGAGGCTCTCAATCATATCAACAGCGACCCGAACGCGTTCTCCAACACTTGCAGAGGCGAAGGTTATCTCGATCTGGCGCTTTGACAGAGCTTCATGGCTCACAGCAGCCTTTGCTCTCGCCACTAGCATGCTTGCTGTCATCTGCGCCTGCGCCAAGATGGCGATGACGTCTTTGGGCAGCGGCAGGTCGAGCTCTTCCTCCTTCTTCAGGCGTAGCACTGTCTTCTGTGCGGACTCGGCGCAGTTGAGCGCCGACTTGAGGTACAGAGCTTCCAGATTCCCACTTGCTGCTGGTGTTGACGGGGCACTATGGGCCATGACCTCGTAGCACTCGCACGTGAGCGCGAAGAGTTGCAGACGCCAGAGGATGAATTTGGTCGTGCTCAGCGCCACGATCGACTCGAGAGCCAGGATCCCGTACTTTACGAAGGCCACGACTTCACGGGCGAATCCAAGCGTAGCCAGCGGCCTCGCGATCGAGAAGACCAGCAGCGAGCCGTTAAGCACGAGCCACGAAGAGTTGTGTATAGTGGCGACTTGCATGCCTCGCTGCAAGAGACGCAAGGCCTTGACCATCTTCTCCAGCGTCCCGGGGTGTCGTATGACTCGGTCGCGAAGCCGGTGCTCCTGGAACAGGCACATGGCCTGGCCATAGAGCGCGCGGACGAACGCCTCAGTCTCCATCAGTCTATGTTTGTTGCCTTGCTCTTGGGCCTCATAGGCATTGACGACATGGGTGTAGAACGAGCGCGAGGCGGCGCGGAACTCGTTCTGCGCGTAAAATCTGTCGCCAAAGTCCAGCAGCAGTCGCTGTTTCTTGTGCGGAGCGAGCTGCTCGTCACTCGTGCGTAGCAGGCGGTTCACCAGCAGCAAAAGCTTGTGCGCCAGTGGACCATAGTATGCAACCTCGTCTCCAGGCTCCGCTGGCTCTTCTTCAGGTGACGATAAGTGCTGCTCGGCGTCCCCCAGGCGCAGAATGAGCTTCAAGTCGCGCGTGAACTGCTGCACAAGCACGTCGTCTGCATCTTTAGATGAGGCTGAAGAGGCAGCAGCAGTGCTGGGGATCTTCTTGGCCTCCTTTCTCGCCATTATCGCCTGGTATGATGAGTGAAACACCACGAAAAGTGAGGGTGCGGCGCTTCGACAGGGTGGTCAAGATCGTAGGTCTGTGCTGAATGGTCGTCATTAAAAGACGACTCGTTCACTCAGCGTAATTCACATGGATGGAGCCATTGAAGCCACTGCAGCCGCCACAGCCAGCAGCAGGGTCACTTGGGAGGAAACCACCTGCTGCATTGGGTTCGGTATTGTCGCCGCTGGTGTCTTTCGCCAAGCAGAAGCAGAATGAGGTCGTGGCTGGGTCTCCAGTCAATAATAAAGCTCCTTTTACTGACAACAGCAGTGACAGGCCAGTCTCAGGACTGGCTTCGTCCGCCAAAGCCCGCCAGGCACCATCGAAAACACTCAAGCCATCTCCCAGTGGCAGCTCACGCGGTCCTCCGAGTGCGAATCCCACGCGCGAGTCGCCGTTGACAGCGTTTTCAAAGTCGCTCGTGCCGTCAACACCACAGGCAGCGAGTGAAAACGCAGAGACGACTGGACCTGCGACGACTGTGTCATTTAAACCAGCGCCCAAGCGACTGAGCTTGACGCTAAAGCCCCCTTCGATTCGGACAAATCTAGCGCCACTATCTGCTGCTCCAGCTCATGCAGTGAAGGACTCGAACGCCAGCGACACCGCAGAGAGCGACGCCGAGGAGGTACATCGTGTACCAGAGAGGCAAACGAAGCAAACAATCGAGAGCGATGAGAAAGAACACTGTGCCATTGGTGGTGGTGGTAATGGCGACGAGAGCTCGGACAGCTTAAGTGACATGGACGAGGCCAACATCCTGCATTCTGACGACGATGACAATTGGTCGGATCGCGACTCCGGGTCAAAAGAGACGAGTACTCGAAAGGTAAAGAGCCACCACCTCGATCACACCCAGACAGCAGAGTTGTACGCCTCCAGAGACCTCGGTGCTCAGCCAAAGTACGTGGGATTGACGCGTCCCCTTTTGGGCATGTCTACTAACACGCTCACTCTTTTTGTTCGTGCCTCACTCCACAGACCTCAGCCGCGGATCTTCGTGCCCAAGACGTCCGACATCCCGCTCTTCCATGCAGTCATGACTGCCGACATCGCGCTTCTAAATGAGCTCCTATCAGAGCTGACCCCAGAGGACATTCTGAGCATTCGAGACAGTGACGAGCGGTCGCTGTACCACTACGCTGCTGTGGGCAGTAATAAAAACGTCAGAGCCGATGTGTTCAACTTTGTGAATCGCTACTTTGACGAGCAACTCGACCAGCAGATCAGTCATGTGATGGCCAAGACAAGCCACGTGCACGCGTACGTATTGCTGCTGGAAATGGTTGTTCAAAAATGGGAAAATGGCTGTTCAAAATCTGTCGAACACTGATTTCTGTTTTGAACTAAGATGGATGGCGAAAATCGAGGCGACTAAGAGCGCGTGGATCCCGCCGCGCGTGCGAGAGCTGCAGCGACAAACAGCGGCGGCAAAGCATGCTGCGCTACTGCGAATGTGCGAGTGTGTGGATCGTAATGGAAGGTCCCTCTTCCACTATGTGAGTCTGTGAGATTCTCGTTTTGCATTTCGTATACTTCAGCATAGCCTCACCCAGAGCTTTGGTTGTGCGCTGTTTTCGACTATCAGATGGCGACATCCAAGGCGGAGCTGTTTTTCGAAATGGAGAAAGATGCACACTTGCGACGCTTTCTTGAGAGCAACCCAAAAATGTTTTCAAGCAGAGGTGAGCTTTGCCGCTCAAGCCAGACAAACAGGAGGACTGAAAAGCTGACTAATTGTTTGCCGCTTCCTGTTAGATGCGCTGGACAAGTCGCCATTTCACTACGCAGTCGAGCAAGGTAACGTACGTCAACTGCAGTGGTTCTTCCAGATTGGCGCTGTCAATCAGCTCAAGTCAAAGGATATCGAAGGACTCCTGCATCTTAATACAGACAAGAGAGTTCGTGACCTGCTGCTGCGCGAAGTTGAGGCTCTTGACACCTCCAACTACCGAACTCAAGTGGGCCTCAATGATGATGGTGAAAATGACACGGTGGACAAGAATGACGGCGAGAAGGATCGCGGCAATGGAGGCACAGTTGAGCTGGGTGTCAGCGTTTTCCTGGCTGCCAAGTTGGAGCGCGATATCACATCTCTCTCGGGTCCGCTGCTGCAGTCACCGCTGCTCAAGGCCGCGATGTTTGGCAACAGCAGCGCTGTTGAGCTGTTGCTCGCGAAAGGCGCAGACGCCGGTGCACGCGATGCTAACGGATGGACAGCGCTGCACGTGAGTGAGTGGCTTTGTTTTATCCCCAGGATTGCCCCCTACTGACTGTGTCAATCCGTGGTTGCGTATGTTAGTATTGCGCCAGTGGTGCCTCTCTGAATCATCTCAAGCTCGCTCAGCTTCTGATGCATGATGCGCCAAAGCAAGTGAAGATCGATGCAAGGTCAACTAAAGGGCGAACAGCCCTTCACGTCGCAGCGAACAGCTCCAGAAAGCACGGGCTCTCGGATGCGAACACTGTTGTTCACAAGAAGTCAACACAAACAAAGAGCGATGCTCAGCGCATCCAGATGGTGGCGCTGCTTTGCGATAGCAAGGCAAACGTCGACCTACAGGACAACGTTGGCGCGTCTGCCTTGATGCTGGCAGCTCGTCGTAACAGTGTCTGTGTGGCCAGGCTCTTGCTTGAAAAGGGCTGCAATCCGTTGCTTTTCGACAATGCTGGCTGCAATCCCCTTCATGTTGCAGGTAGGTGGCAATCGTACCTGTTGCTTGCACATGATGCAATCATAATGGGCTGGCATTACCTTTCTGTAGCGACTCGGGGGCATTTGGAGATGGCTACGTTCCTAGCCCGTTGGGACGCTGACCGCGGGTTCTGGAGCGAGGCCACTGACAACCGCGGCCGAAAGCCCAGAGATGTTGCCAAGAACGAGCTATTGCAACGAGCGCTTGTGGTAAGCAGCTGGTACATTCACTAGGTGCAGGCTATGCCATTTAAGCTCTGGTTTGTTTTGCTATTTCATATGAACAGAACCTCTGGAGTGCCTCGTATGCTGGTGAGATTGAGCACGTGAATCACTTGCTTCATCAATGCAGCAGACACGCCCGCGAGGCAAAGGAGACACACACTCAAGACGACTGGACAAGGCTCATAAATGTCCACGACCGAACGATCGTCACACAGCGCTCAGCGTTGCATTTGGCGGTAAGGAATGCTTATGCCATTGTGAAAATGACAATGTACTGATTTGTGAGCATATCTCTGTAGGTGCAAGGGTACTCGGACGTGCTGAGCTCCTCGACTGCGCCACAACAACCTGATCCCTTTACTACTTCAGCGGCCGCAGCGAAAGAGAAGAAACGGCTGGCTAAGTTTGCTGCTACGAGAGAAAAAGCTCCAACTCGATTTCTCCAGGTCGCACAGTTGCTGGTCAAGACTGATGCATCAGAGCTCGCAAATGCAGGCGACAGGTGGGGGATCACGCCACTGATGCTTGCCGCCACCATCAAGGATGTACGTTCGAATACCTCTCTCTCTCTCTTTCGTTCCTGTCTTACGCGTTGAACGATACTGGTGGATGGAAAGCAGGAGGTCTTCATGGAGATGCTGCTGGAGACCTGTGAAGACGAAGAGCAGGATGTTGAAATGTGGCTCGCAGCTCAAGACTGCGACGGAAACACCGCACTCCATTACGCCTACGCATATGGATTGGCGCAGATCTCCAACATGCTTGAAGAGCGGATGGATGACACTGTGCGCTCTTTGCTTCTGTCTCAATCAGTTCGTGCTTTGGAGGCATCTTTCAGGCTTTTTTTGCTAACATCAACACCGTTGAACCAATTTCCCATTTTCCCAGGAGATTGCGAACAACATTGGCAAGACACCTTTGGAGGTCACAGGACTTCGCAGCAAACTCTTCCCAGAGGGCTTTCGAACCCACTACACCCAGCTTGACCAGTGGCGCCAGCATCAATATTCACTAAAACAATAAATTCAAATACAATAATGCTTTAATATACCTTAAAAAACAAGTGAATGCATCATTGTTGATCATAAAACTAATTCGATTTGTAAATAACTGTTTAAAAATAAAAATCTATGCTGCTTGAGAATGATGCAGGCAGTCGGTCTAAATATTTTTTTTCTAAAAGCCCTCGAAGGCGTCCGTGCCGTGGAACGGGCGCACGTTGGCGTCCTCCGGGTAGGCGTCAAAGTTGCCCGAGTCGAACGTGTCCTTGATGGCCGGCACGAAGGGCGCCTTGAGGCTCTTGTGCACGAGCGCCTGCCAGTCGAAGCGCGCGTTGGTGAAGAACGCGTGGTTGACGACGTCGTCCATGCCGCCGACGAGCGAGCCGATGCGCAGCGCCGGGTTGGGCTCGAGCAGCTTGAGCACGAGGTCCTTGGCGTCGGCGTCGAACTTTGGGTGGAACTTAACCTGAGTGCGGCCCTGAAGAATCTTTTCAAAGATCTTGTTCTGGTCGTTGTGCTGGAACGGTGTGCGGCCCGAGAGCAGCTCGTAGAGCAGACATCCGAGTGCCCAGTGGTCCACAGCCTTGCCGTGGCCCTTGTTGAGCACGAGCTCGGGGGCGAGGTACTCGGGCGTGCCGCAGAGCGTGAACGAGCGCTCGAAGAGCATGCCGCTGCGGTAGTACGGCACGTGCTTGGCAAAGCCAAAGTCCACAACCTTGAGGTACCCAGCGCTGTCAATCACAAGATTCTCGGGCTTGAGGTCGCGGTAGGCCACGTCCATCTTCTGGAGGTACCGCAGGGACTCGACGACGTTGGACGCGTAGAACCGCGCGACCGGCAGGTCGAAGGCCCCGCAGACGCCCTTGGCAACCTGGAAGGACTTTTCGTAGAGAAGCGACCAGAGCTCGCCGCCCTGCACGAGCTCGAAGAGCATGTAGAGCTGGTGCTGGTCCGCGTACGTCTCGAAGAGCTTGAGGATGAACGGGTGATCGCATTCCGAGATGATGCCTTTCTCGTACAGCACGTTCTTCTGCTGGTGGGTCTCGACGATGTTGGCCTTTTGCATGCACTTGAGCGCGAAGGCCTGGTTCGTCGGCCGGTGGCGCACGAGTACGACACGCCCAAACGTGCCCGTGCCGATCGTGCGGATCTTCTCGAAGTCCTTGAACAGAAGCTTCTTGGCCACCAGTGGCACCGCGGCCGATCCGCCGCCGCTGCCAGTCATCTTGCCCATGACGCTTTGCTGCATGAGCTGCTGACGCTGCATCTCGCGCTGCATAATGTGGTCGAGCTTGCCAAGGAGCTTTTCAAAGGCGTCTCGCTGGAGCGTGAGGCACTCGACCCGCCCGAGCGCGATGCAGTCTGCAGCACGCGGCTCATTGGCCAGCAGTGCTCGCTCGCCAAAGAACTCGCCCGAGCGAAGCTGCATGATCTCAAAGCCCGACTTGCGTACCGAGACCTTGCCATCCGAGATCATGTAGAACGTGTCGCCGGCGTCACCTTCCTTAATGATCACACTATTGTCCTCAAAGGACACGACGTTGAGCGCGTGCGCGAGGATGTCGAGCTCGTCATCCGTGAGCGACGATAGCAATGGCACGGACCGCAGCACGCGGATGCGCATCTGGCGGTCGATAAGCGACCGCAGCGGGCCCAGGAGCTTGGTGAACTGCGCGCGGTCCATGACGTAGCAGTCAACGTTGCCCACGGCCACGCAATTGGCTTGGCGCGGCTCGTTAAGCATGAGCGCCATTTCGCCAAAGTAGTTGCCCCGGTGGAGCAGCATGAGCTCCTTCTCGGCGGCGTCCGGGCCCGAGCCACGCGACGTGCAACGCACCTTGCCCTCGACGATGATGTAGAAGGTGTTGCCGTCCTCGCCCTGCTTGATGATGTAGTCGCCGTCGCTGAACCGCTGAAGCTTGAGCGCCGCGGCGACCTTCTGGAGCTGATTGTTGCTCAAGCGCTGCAGTAGCTCGACGTTCTTGAGGAAGTTGACGCGCGCGAGCTGCGTGGCGCTCGCGGTCGTGGCCATGATCTTGCGGAACATGGTACGCTCGACGGTCCAGAGAATGCAGCCCGTGGTCGCCCGTATCGTGGCCGCGCGCGGGCAGTTGTAGAGCAGTGCAAGCTCACCGAACGCGTCGCCATTGTTGTACTTGCCAACGAGCTCACTGTCCACGACGATGTCGCAGCTGCCGCTCTCGAGTACGTAGAAGCAGTTGCCCGCCGTGCCCTGCGAGATGACGTCGTCGCCCGCCTGGGTCGTGACCATGGCCATGACGTCGATCATCTCGTCGATCTCGCCCTGGTCGAGCGAGCTGAAGAGGTAGTGGCTCTTGAGCGCCTTAGTGATCATCAGCCGCGTCTGGTTGTTCTTGGGCACGCGCACATGCGAGCTCGCGCTCAGGTCGCCGGGCTCTACGGCGCCCTCGTTGATCGGCGCGCGGCGCACGCCCTTGTGCTCGCTCATGTCCAGGATAACCGAGGCGCTGGGGATTGCGTTACCACCGCCGACGATCGTCGTGGGGCCCGACATGGCGCTTGGACGGATCGATGGCGGACCTGGCGGCAGGATCAGGTCCTTCATGCGCTGCGAGAAGTCCATGGCTGGCTGAGTGGATGACTGGCTGGTCACTGACCTGGCTAGAGAGATGAGTTGCTGGGGAAGTTGACTTGCTGGGCTCGCTGGAAGGCAAATGAGGAAGTGAAGAGCACGATGAGAGCCGCGGCTTACTCGCTCAGTGTGCCAGGGGATCTCGGGAAGAGATACATTCGATCGATCTGATCAGGTTCTGGACAGCTAAGACACTCAGGATCCACAAATACGGCCCCAACATTCTGAGTCCCACCCAAGAATAGCTGCTCGCTCATCGAAATGGCTACATTTCAAAATGGCTACATTTTGAGAACTTATCCCTTTGTTATGTGGTGCTTGTACATTAAAGTAGGACGATATTTATAATGCTATGTGGCAGAATACTCCAAATTAGGTTTGTGAACTCGAAACGACGCGCACATCCTCAAAATGGGGATAGTAGGCATGGACGCCGTGGGCAGGCGCGTGCGCGTGTACTGGGTAGACGAGGACGAGTGGTTTGGTGGTTGTGTACAGGATGTGAGTGATGAGCAGGGCTTTTTTGTGCTCTACGACGACGGCGACGAGCGCTGGGAGGCGCCCGCACAGCTCGTCGAGTTTGAAAAGCAGCAGCAGCTTCATGATAACGAAAGCGAAGGTGGTGATGACAACGAACCAGACCAACAGCAGCAGCAGCAGCAGGTGGGACAACGTTCAAATGACCACGCGCCGAGGATGATGGAGCCGCCGGCGTCCCCGATCGACGCGGACGACGACGACGAGTACGACGACGACGAGCACAAACACACAGGGTATGACGGTGACGATGTGGACGGTGGCGTTGGTGACGACGATGACGTAGAGAGTGTAGAGATTGTAGCCACACTGGCAGCTCAATCCAAAGACGGCGAGGACAATGACGACGACCAGCAAAACGAGAGCGACGGCGAGCAGTCGATCGCGATGAGCGAAGTGCCCATCACGTTCGAGAGGGTCGCCTCTGGTCGAAGCGCTGCCCCATCACCACCACTAACCTCACGAGCCACAGTGACCAACAGTCCCAATACGACGCCACGCGAGGACGTGAACCTGCCCGTCCGCGGCGTCTTGCGAGGTAAAGTGCTTCGCGCGAGCCACCTGCCCAGTCTCCCGAGCGCCCCCTCGGCAGCAAGACAGACGATCAAGCCACCGCGAGCGTTCGTCAAGATCGCGTTCGTCGAGGCCGCAACAGGCCCCGAGCGAGCATCCAAGAGCGCGAACGTGATGTTGCGCTGCAAGAACGCGCTGGCGAGCACCTCGGTGGCCCAGCCATCCAGCCACCCCGTGTGGAACGACCCAGACGACCTGGCGGATCAGGATGAGGATGGTGCGTTCCAGATGCAGCTCGTGCCACCTTCGAGCTCCCGAAACGAGCCGCCAGCATGGCTCCAGCTGCGTGGCGACGTAATCTTCTCCGTCTATTCTGTTGATAGTGAAGCAGATCTGGATGAACGAGTCAGTGGCCATCAGGTGCCGGCTTTCATCGGCCAGGCCGTGGTTTCGCTGCGCGAGATCCTCCAGGAGGTAATTTTTGGCGCCTCGCCGTGCATCTCCCGCCAGTTGAGACTGGTGTCTCGACAAGGTAAGCCACTCATTGTTCTTGGCGGTAGAGTTCGACGCGCGTTCAGCTTTGGTGACGACGAGAAGGATGAGGCTGACACGACTGAGATCGTGGTCGCGTTTGAGTTTGAGCCCACATTCGCAGTCGACGTCAAACAGATAACACCTACCCAGACTAGTCAAAGCACGAGGTCATTATCGACCAAGGACCGCAACTTGGCGTCTTCAGCTTCGATGCGCTCGCTGGCCTCCCAGCCAAAGTATCAACAGGCCAAGGCGCCATCCAAGCCAACCACGGTAGCCCAGGCTAAGCAGACGAAGAAGGCGCCGCCGCCGCCGTCCCACACAAGCAGCAGCAACATCAACAGACTCAAGTTTGCCAAGCAGATCGACCAGCAGAACGTGGCTTTCGCCAAGCGCATCGAGTGGCAGGATCAACGCCGGGCGCGCCGCTCGGACCAGGCCAAGGCGCAAGCCAAGAGCAAGCAACCTGTGCCGCAGTATGGATCCATGAAGCTTGACCACAAGGCCTCGTCGAGCGTCAACCGCACCAAGTTCCAGCAGCAAGTGCGCCAGGAGAACCGTGCGATGGAGAAGCGGTTGCATGCGATCGTACTCAAGGACGAGTCCAAGGCATCTAGCAGCTGCGCCGCCAATGGTGAGCAGTGGCTCCCAAAGTTCAGCGACATCCCATTCGACGCCCATGACAAGGACCAAGTGCTCGCTCGCGACAGGCGGCAGCAACGACTCCGTGAACAGGACTTTGTCGAGAAGCGAGCGCAGGCCACGTACCAGCAGCAAAACGCCGTGGTTGAAGAAGTCCTCAAGCTCCAGAGCGACCTCGCCGAGTTACGTGCTCAGGTGTCACGCGCCAAGATGGCGGTCACGAGGCTCGACATCCTCAACAACAAGGACCGACACCTGTGCCAGTGCCTGCGGTCGGCAGCCGAGGCCCAACCAGCAGTGCTCAATGGTGGTGGGAAGAGTATCAAGCGCAAGGCTACGACCACTAACAATGCCACAAAGGGGAGCAGCGAGACCTCAACTGAGGCCAATGCGAGTATCACGCGCCAGCGAAAAGAGCTCGAGCTATTGCTACAAGAGGCTTCGAGTCTCAACAACGAGAAGCAGCTTCGCAGTCAGGAGCTTCGATCCTGCAACCAGCAGCAGCAGGAACTCGACGACCAGATCCAGAAGCTCACGTCCCAACTGCGCTTCGTACAGGCCAAACAGGTTTTCCAACAGCGCATGGACAGCCGAGTTGGTGGTCTGCAACTGATGACAAAGGAAATGAAGAAGAAGGCGCAGTTGCTGGAGCTCTCCAGCGAAGAAGAGGAGCTCTGGGCGCTCTACAAGGCACAACAGGAGCTCACGCAGCTCCAGATCGCAGTCCAGGTCCTCAAGGAGCGACATAATGGAGCCACCACAAGCTCAGCAGCAAAGCCCCACGGCTCGTTGTCAACTGCCGCGAGCATCGAGTACTTGGAGAAGAAGATCGAGAAGCAGAAACAGAAGCTCAAGCAGCTGGAGCAGGAGCAGTGCCACTTCCAGCGCGAGTACGAGGCGCTGGCAGTCTCGGGCACGCAGGAGACGCTCCGCAAACAGGTCCACGAGCTCCAACAGACGCTTTTCCTCTGCCAGAGCCAGCAGAAGCACGCGCGCGGGGCGCAGCGGCACGCCAAGTTCACCGACGAGAAGCTCACGATGGAACTGCAGACCCAGGTGTTCATCGAACAAACCGAGACGGAGATTCTATTCAAGAAGAAGACTAAGGCAGTGATTGAGTGAATGAGGACGAGCTATCCCATCCAGTCATTTCGGTGCTCTTTACCAGCCCAGGTCGCGGCCGAAGAGCTCATTGAGCTTCTTGTTGTACGGCGCGTAAAAAGCCGCGAGCTTCTCGCGCGTGGCAGCAGCGAGTGGCTCGTACTTCCGCGTGTTCTTGGCCGAAGCGTCCTCGATGCGGTGCGCCGGCAGCTCGAGGAACTCGAACACCTTTTCCATCGTCGTCTATAGCAACAGACAAACAGAATGTTAATATACATCCCCAGATGGTGAACCAAGTAGGCATTATCTCGTGTACTCACGTGCAGGCCCTCGGTGGTCTTCATCTCGTCGAGCGTGAGCAGCAGCACGTTCTCGGCGTTGTAGGCGCGGATCCAGCCGCTCAGCTGGAGCGCGTAGAGGCCCCGAAGCACGTACGAGTGTGCGCCGTGGGTCACGTTCTCCACGCGCGCGCTCAGGACCTTGGCGTCCAAGTCGTCAAAGTCCATGTCGGCGTGCACGCCCAGGGCTGCGAGCTCGTCGATCTCGTCGTCCACGATCTGCTCAAAGCTGCGGCCGTTCAGGTGGTGATGGCCGCGATTGCGCAGCTGCTCGGGGCTGCCGTCCTTGTCGGCTGTCATGCAGTAGTGCGAATACGCGCGGTCCACCGGGTTGCGCAGGATCGCGAGGATCTTGCGGCAGTGCGGCACGACCTGCTGCATCCGATTGATCACGAGCGAGCCGCCCACGAGGTAGCTGGGGGTGGCCTCCCCGCTCATGAGCGACGGACACTTGAGCAGCACGTCCCGCTCGAAGAAGTTGTGGTAGTACGCCTCGTGGGCGGCCGCGCCCTCGAGCGAATCGCTCTTCGGGAGCTCCTTGTTCCAGCGCCAGTCAAAGTAGTGTGTCTCCTTGCGCTTGGCCGAGACCGCGAGGTCGTGCTGCGTGATGTAGTCGTAGAGCGACGTCGTGCCGGCCTTCTGGGCGCCAATGACCATGAAGGATGGCAGCGCGCGCGAGCCGTAGTCCGTTGAGAGGTCAAGCGTGCGACGCGTCTGGTGGAGCACCATGTCAGACGAGAGCGTTACATGCGCGAGCGGGTAGTCCTCCTCGACGTAGTCGAAGATGAGGTGCACGCGGTCCTTGGTCCAATGGTTGTGCACCTTGTGCTTGCTGGCGTTGTTGAGCTCGTAGAGACAGCCCTGTTCGAACGCCTGGCGCACCATAGATTGTTCGTTGATGCCGACCTGGAAGTCGATCGCCTCAGCGTCCGTGAAGATTGGGATGTGCATGCGATGCGTCTTGGCGACCCAGGCGCCCGTGTCGTGGTGCACCGGGATGTCGGCGCCCGGTGGCATGGACGCCAGGATGCAGCGCACGACGCGCTCTATGGGGATCTGGATCTGCGCGAAGATGGGCGCGAGCTCGCGCTTCCAGGCGTGAAACCACGGGAACGTGTACACGCGACTGATGTAGTCGTCGCAGAAGATGAACACAACCTTACCGATGCCCCACTTGTCGTGGCCCGCGCGCTGGATGGGCACGTTGTCCTTCTGGTGGCGCGGGTCCCAGAGTTGCGCGCCGCCGGCGACGATGCGCGCCTGGAGCGCCGAGATATCGATTCCCTTCTGGCGCTCGACCACGATTTGGAACGTGCGCGCGAGTGCCGGGTCGAGCGTCGAGAGCGGCACCTGCTTGTGTCTGTCATTGATATGAATCAGATGAGTGAGTGGAATGGCTGCCTGGTTGCTACAGAAGCGCGGTGAGGAGCACAAACACGTACGCAAGAGGCACAGGAGCACCATTGGCAGTGGTCATGATGGAGGTGACGGTGGTCGAGAGCTCTCTGTACGTGGGCGGCGGTGCAGTGGCGGAGCTGCTCGTCGAGAAGCGGATGGCGATGGCGGATGGCACGCGCTCATCGCTTCAGTTGGTACCTGCTGTCGTACCGTGGATGGTTGATTAAAAACCTTTATATGGCAAACAAATCAAACATTTTGGTCAATTTGAGTTCCATCCCGAGCCAAAAGCAAAACCTTTTGTCAGTTGCTATTCTGCGTTTATCGTTTTCAGTTTGCCGAGCCATTTTATTACGTGTTGGTAGCTTTTCACACAAACGCCAAGTCAAACCATATGCTAACTTGAGAGGTTTATTGCTGCGCGGTTGACACGCAATGCATTATACAAGGCAGCGCGATTGACATGCGAAAAGCGTCAAAATGCAAAAACAAATCACTTGCATAACATATGGCCATCTTTGATCAATTTCGGCCCTCATTTCATTCGAAATAAAGAGGGATGTTCTCTTTAAAAAGGGTCATCAAAAAGCTCACGATAGTGTGCACCACATCAATCCAAGCCTTCGAACTTAAGTGAAATGTCTCTGTACACATTATACTCTCTTTCTATTAGTCGAAAACAATTTACGGCCTTTTCATTGGCCAAAAAGACCCAATTCCCAATTCGGTCCAGTTTAAGCGCGCTTCAGGAGCCATCCATTGGCTTGTGAGGGACCGCGCTCTATTCGAGTCCGCGGCGGTCCAGGCGGAGCGCTGGGAACCAACCACCCAATGGCCGCGCCCGATGTGCGCTGGCGGCGCCGCGAAACCAGTCTTGTTGCAGCAAAGTCTTCGTCAAGTTTCAATTTTAAGACGAAAAAATGGTAAGCCCCCTGCCTGAGCTCTCTCGTGGCGCTCTGCCTGCATGTGGGCGGTAGGCTGGTAGCGAGATGCAGAGGAGAGAGAGCGAGCCATGCGCTTGCTTTTGCTCCATCTCTCACGGTGGTCCCGGTCGGTGACAGCAACAGCAACAGCAGCGCAGTGGATGGCGAGATGCGATGGACGACCAGCGATGGTGATACAGGGTGTGGCGCTGTCGAGCGAGCCCACTGATACGCGACTGCAGCGTTACTCTGCAGCCAGCAGCTCATTCAGGTCAGGCCAGCAGCGTCACACAGACTGCAGCAATCACAGACACCAACCCAAGTAAATCCATCCACCAGTAACACAGCCGATATAGACAAGCGAACGTTGTGACGAGCAGCGACGACTGCATCCTGTTCTCCACCTCATCCGCTACGACTTTTGCTGACGCTGCTGCCGAGACCCAGACGCCACCATTGCTGCCCGCCTACCCACCCACACATTCACGTTGTCCGAACCAGGTTGCTGACATCTTGTGGCGCTCTTGTCTTTTGCTGTAACAGGGTATTGATCTGATTGCCGGTGGCAAGGTCGTCGGTAAGAAGAACCGTACGGCGCCAAAGTCCGAGAATGTCTACCTCAACCTGCTTGTGCGCGTAAGTACCAACCTCATTCTGTCATGCCTTTCAGCCTCAAAGCTGTCCTCACGTACAATGCATCAGTATCAGCGAGCTAACCATACCTGTTCTTGTCATGACCCTCCACAGCTGTACCGCTTTCTCGCTCGCCGTACGGACTCCAAGTTCAACAGCATCGTGCTGCGCCGTTTGTATCAGTCGAACACCAACCAGGCGCCAATCTCGATCGCTCGTGTGGCTCGCTACATGAAGGGACACGAGGGCAAGCTCGCGGTTGTCGTTGGCACCGTCACGGACGACATCCGTCTCCTCAACGTGCCAAAGCTCTCGGTGGTCGCTCTGACCTTCACTGAGACTGCCCGTGCTCGCATCACGTCGGCCGGCGGCGAGTGCCTGAGCTTCGACCAGCTCGCTCTCCGCGCGCCAAAGGGTGCCAACACTGTGCTCCTCCGTGGCCGCCGCACGGCCCGTGAGGTGTACCGTCACTTCGGCCACAAGTCGACCGTCAACAAGGTGCACACCCACGACGCCGTCAAGCCATACGTCCGCTCGAAGGGCCGCAAGTTCGAGCAGGCGCGTGGTCGCCGAAAATCGCGTGGTTTCAAGGTCTAAGCCGTGGGTTACTACTACCCTACTGCTTTCGTGCCGCGCACTGCTGCTGCCATTTGCTTGGCTCTGGCGACTGCGGCCCTGGAGCTGACGCTGCTGACGCGAGTAGGTTGCTTCGCGCTTGCTGCTCACCCGGCAGCGGCGCTCCAGGCTTGAAAACACGTAAACCAGTGAATAAAATTGAGACGCCGCAACAACAATTCACCTGCAACAATCCTGCTATTGTCTCCTCTTCCTTCTTCATATCGTCCCAAGCTGTACTATAGTCTGCCTGAACATGTTTTCAGCTTTCACGAAATTTGTTTTCAATGGCAGGAACATGGTTGCCACTCGTTTACATGACTCAACTTTGATAAAACTTTGTCTCTGCGGCTGTGCGAAGCCTACTGCTTTCGTCTCGACAGGATGTACTTGAGCTTCGCAGCAATCTCCGCTGTAAAGAGAGCAAGACGAAAGCGGCGAAACGAAGTCAGTCGCACACTCTGTTGTGAAAACAAGAAGCGGAAGAAACACGTCGAACGTACCACACTCGTACGGTGACTCGGCGGTGAACTCGGTGATGATCTCCTCTAGGCTATCCTTGAAGTAGATCTGGAAGTCCGACGGGTCCGTCATGAAACGCACCCACACAACACTCGTAATCGGTCTCTCCGCCTTAAGAAAGCACACGCGAACACAGACACAAGTGAGTTTCAACCTACCGGCACACAATGTAAACAAATCAAATTGTGTCGGCAACGTACAATCTTTGTGGTGTTGCGTGATTTGATGACTCGATCGCCCACTTTGCGGTTGTAAATCTTGTGCTGGTCGACACCGAGCATACGATGTTGCTTTTTGCCGTACTTGTTTTTCTTAATGACGCGCCACTCTTTGAACATCGCAGCCGTGACATCGTTGAACATAAACGTCTCGGGCGGTGGTCGTGCACGGCCATCGACGTTTGCAGTATCCTCCACGGTTTGTGTCACCGTGACAGGAACTTGAGGCGCATCTGCGTATTGCTCTGCCATTGGAAAATAAATACACAACATGGGAGCGTCAGTTTCGCGAGCGTATGGTTAGTATCAAACAAATATCCAGAAGGAATGGTGCGTACTGGTCGCGAGCGTGACTTCGTGAAGGTTGAGTGGACGGAGCTTGGTGTGCATGTCGATTTCGTCGCTGGCTAAGTCGAGGCGCTCACGCTCGGCTTCGCTGATCTTTAAAACGTACTGGTCCTGGAAAAGCTGTAGGCGATGCTTCTTGTTGAGCGTCGGCAGAAGATCTTGGCCCACAGTGGTGCTGTCAATTGCGACGACTGTGTAGTCGTCACTCTTTGGCCTAGGTGTATCAAGCCATATACACAAAGGAAATAAATAACGAGCCGTTTAACATGGGTCACAGCTCCAGCAACTAGTAGAGCCGTACATGTAGATCTTCAGGAACATCTTGTCGCCCGCTGCAGGCGGCTTTGCCGCAGCAGGCGCCTCGACCGCAGCAGCACTTGCATCTACACAGTCAGCAAACAAAGCATAGCATTTTGCTTAGCCTATACCAGATATTTATATGAGCAGCTGAAAAGTTCGTACCTCCTGGAGCGTCTCCAGACGGAGGACAAGCCTCCGGTCGCTCGCAGAGGCAGTATTCGTGGCCGCCAGCATCCCCAAAGTTCTTGATCTTGCGGGATCGGTCGAGCGCTGTAGTGAAATAAGCAAAGAGTTGATGATAAGTCGATACCCCTAGCTTAGAACCATTATCCATACCAATTGGCTCTGTACCTGGAAAGTCTTCATCAGGGTATCCGTCGGCGTCGTGCAGCCGCAGTTCGTAGCATTCCGGGTGGCCGTAGTACAGTGGAGGCTGGCGGTTGTTAGCCTGGTGATTCCGCAGAATTTCTTGGATCGACTCGTCCACACTCGACACATCGTAGAGCTACAGAAGAATCAATCCACATAAAGCAAGGTTAATATAATACTCACACCACAAAATCCTCCGACTCAATCCACAAGCCAGTTGGCCACGCACGTCGATCTTCATCTCTGTTCTCGTGGGCAAGTAGATCGTCAGGTGGAGCACTGAGCTGCCTTCTGCGCCGCCCATCATCACGGGCTTTGGTCCGAGCGCTGCGGACGAGCCCTTGAGGATCTTGTCCAGCAGCGACACTTCGTGGAACGACAGCGGCTGCACTTCTTCCTTCTCAAAAAGCAGCCCGTCGTCCTTATTCTTGGCACTCTCGGTGCCCTTCTCGTCCTTGGCGTCGCCATTCGCATCTATTTCATTTAAAACAAACAGGCGTCGATAAATACAATAAGCCAATCAGCCAAGCCAGACTCTAGCGGTAATGGGTCGATGTACCTTTCACTGCTTTCCCTGGCGCCGCCGACATCCGTCGCTGCTTGGCATCAGCACCGCCATTCGCCGTCTCTTTACCGGTCTCCGTCTTGCTGCCAGCGCGCGCGTCCTTCTCATCCGCCGCGGGCTTCTTGGAGCTTGCGCGCGCGGCGTCCGCTGCAGCGCCGTTCGCGCCTTTCGAGCCGTTCGCCGTTGTCGACGTGGTCTTCTTCGTCGCAGTGGCGGCGGCTGAGGAGCTGCCGCCGTTGGTCAAGGGCTTGAACGACGCCATCTTGTCGATCCACGAGTTGCGCAGCTGCATTTCCATCTTGGGCGACGAGTTGAAAATGCGGTCGACCTCCGAGTCCTGGCGGTCGTGGAAGGTCGGGCTGTTGCACGACGCGATGCGCATCATGCCCACCACCTTGTTGAGCTCGCTCAGCTCCGTGAACTGCATGGCTGCTACTAGCAGAGAGAGCCACGCACACACGGAGAGCTCGTCTTCTGTGGCTTCCTTCACAAGCGCGCGAGCAGCCAATTGAACCACGCACGCGATACAACAACATGCGGGGCGACTCCCCTCTCAAAACCGATTGCAAGCTGCACTCGCTTTGACTACCATGGATACAAATTAAAAAAAATGACTACGTGGAAGTCACGCTGGCTGCACAAAGTGTCCGCTTGCGCGGGTGGCGTCCGCTGTGGAATCTCGTGAGAAAGGTAGCGAAGAACGTGACAACGCTTTTGTACTGATCGAGCAGGTGAAGCTCATGGAGCTGGTCCAGCCGGGGAACTTCCTCAGCTGCAAGTTCTGCGTGCTAAAGTTGATCGTGTATGCGGAGGAGTAGAAGCCCTATCGCGGTCTCACAATGCTGCTTTGGTCATGACTGCGACTGTGCCGTGTGTAAGCGACGACTGGGGCCAGTGAAGGTTGAACAATTGCAGACATCACTGATGAAGAGCCAATGGCCGCCCACGTGAAGCCTTGTACTGGATAATCCAAAGCGCTGCATATGATGCAGTATATCGCCACGCTCTCAATGGACTGAAGCCACGATTGTTGTGTCTCCGAGCTTCGTTCGTCAAGAGACCCACTGGCTCAAGCACGCAAATGAAGACCACACATTCGAAGTGCTGACGTACGATAAAGTGAACCTTGTTGTGGGTGAGTACGACTTCGAGGTCTTCTTCTCGGCGCAGCAGGTCAAGGTGCGTGACTTGGAGAAACTCGAAGACTGTCGATGTCAGCTGCTATGATGCGTACTTACGGTGGATCTGACTATATAGGAAATTGCTATTGCGAAAACCACCCAGATTGTCCAAACTGATTGTAAATCGGCCGATTAAGGGTCTTAATTAAATATCCTAAACTTTATTTATATATAAAAATAGAATGCGAGCTCTTATTAGGAACAGAGAGACTTTTCATAACCCCACTCTGCGCTCGCCCTTGATTGGCCGATTTATATATAAACCGCCAGATTACCCAGTGTTTGATCGACATTCTGCGCTATATATATATTAAAACTGGAAAGTGGAATAATTTTGCAGGCATATATGTCCAGTGGTGAATGTGTGCACATTTGAGCTTGGCATTTGACATGGAATGCCACACATGCCAGATGAAACGCACATATACAGTTGATTGAAGATATAGAGATCACACAATGTAGTCACAGCCACCATGTTACTACTGTTTACTTTTACGAGTCCGACGCGCTTATAAAAGTTGATTGAACTGTGGGTGACTTTGCTCCTGCTTGCTCATATCGCTCTGGTCAAAGCCCATCGACCCTGGTTAACACACTTTGTTGCTTCTTTTACCCCGATTTCGATTTAGTTAATTCTATAACTGACTCATACACCTTTATAAGGTCGTCTGCCTGTGAACAAAAAGGTTGGTGACCGCAATAAATACATCACAGTTTTCTCTAACCACACCACAAAGATACCTACTTTGGAACTTCCTCACAAAAATACATCCCAGTACCCTTTACCCTAAACTAAACTAAACCCTACCATAGGTTTTTTTCTAAACTCAAACATCAAGCGAGTACACACGAACCCTAAAGCCAAAGCCAAGTGAGTTGCACAAGACCCCAGCCAAGCGGGCTTGATATAGACCCTAAGCCGAGGCAATTTATCAATCCTGGGCGTGTGTGGTGCGGCTAAAGAAAACGGTGGTGTATTTAACATTGCCATATATATATATATATATATATTCCTGATTATATTGTGATTTTGTGCCTTTATTTTTAGATGACAGATGAAATCGTTGAGCTCTACGCGCAGA
>JAASFV010000053.1:0-49821 GCA_023334015.1 Globisporangium paddicum
ATAGGGTCAGAATGTGAAAAAGTGACTTTGCTCTTTCAATTTTTACTCTTTTTGAATGTGGTTTTCTGCATTCTCATTCTTTTTTTTGCCATTTAAACAGCACTTTCAAAAAAGAACAATTGAAATTGTAAATCGAAAAAAACCCGGGTGCGTCTATAGTTTTTCATACGACTGTAATTGCGCCTCATTTTGCATATCCTCTATGTTTGGATACAGATTGCATCTGCTAATGGGAGGTCAATCTGTGTTCGGTAAGTTGTGCTCGCCAACCGCACTTTACGTCTCGCACTTTAGCGAGTAGCTGAAGATCTGCGGCCCATTTCCGAATCGAAGAGCTACGTGGCGATCCGATGGTGCTCTTGCGCAAGAAGACGGCGCTGCTCTGGGGTTGCGCGGCGGTGGCGGTGGCTCTACTGGCGCAGCAGGACGCCCAGGTGCAGGCGTTCAACTTTGGCTTTGGCGGCCAGCAGGAGGAGGTCGCCCACGACCACGACCATGACCACCACGACCATGCCGACTTCTACGACGGTATGGAAATGGAGTGTGTGACGACAGCGAGTGGCTATGTTGTGTGTTATGTGGGTATGGTACTAAAGTATGTGTACATGTGTCCCCCTTTGCAGTGCTGGGGCTCACGATGGAGGCGACTGACGCGGAGATCAAGAAGGCGTACCGCAAGCTCAGTCTCAAGTACCACCCTGGTATGCATTCTACATATCCATGGCTTGATTTAGGCAGCTTGTACTGAATCGCATGTGTTATATGGACACAGACAAGAACGCTGGCAATGCGGAGGCCGAGGAGAAGTTCCACCAGATCGCGCGCGCGTACGAGGTGCTCTCGGACGCGCAGAAGCGCCAGGTGTACGACCTCGAGGGCTTCGAAGGGCTCGAGCGTGACGAGAAAAGCGGCGGCAACCAGCACGCGAGCCCTTTTGACGCTTTCTTCGGCGGCGGTGGCAAGCCCAAGGGCCCCGATGCGGCCGTCGACGTGTCCGTGACGCTCGAGGAGCTTTACAACGGCGCGACCAAGCAGCTGCAGCTCTCGCGCAACTCGATCTGCCGCAAGTGCCGCGGCACGGGAGCCAAGGACGGCAAGACGACGGCGTGCAAGACGTGCGGCGGTCAGGGGGTGGTGCTCGTGACGCAGCGCATGGGGCCGGGCTTCAACGTGCAGATGCAGCAGCAGTGCCCCAAGTGTGGCGGGCGCGGCAAGGTGTTCAAGACCCACTGTCCGTTCTGCCACGGCCACAAGGTCGTCAAGGAGGAGAAGCTGCTTGAGGCTGAGATCGAGCGCGGCATGCCGTCCAACCACCAGATCGTCTTTGAGCGTGAGAGCGAGCAGCGCCCCGGCATGGTCCCGGGCGACGTCATCTTCCGCCTGCACCAGGTACCACACGCGCGCTTCCGGTACGTCTCTATACTTTGTTAAGGGCAAAGTTTACAACAAGCTAACCATTTTGTTTCTCACGACAGCCGCGCGAACGACGACCTTCACTACGAGATGAGCATCAGTCTGGAGGAGGCGCTGCTCGGGTACCGCAAGGAGGTGCTCCATCTGGACGAGCGCAAGGTGCGCGTGGTGCAGTCCGAGGTGACCAAGCCCTTTCAGGTGCGCACGATCGCGGGCGAAGGCATGCCGATCCACAACTTTCCCTCGCAGAAGGGCGACCTCCACGTACTGCACCAAATCGTCTACCCCACGGCGCTCTCGGATTTCCAGAAGCAGCTCATCGAGGAGCTCCTGGACTGAATGAGCTCCTGGATGAAGAATGGTTGATGATGTAGAGGGGGGGAAATGTATTGAATTCAATTGATCTTTGTGCATTTTTCTTCGAAGAAGAGAGCTGGAAACAGACAGAGAGTGTTCACAAGCGAGAGAGAAGGAGGCGTCCTGGGCGGTCTTCAAAGAGCCTTGAAAACGCGTCGCAGCTGCCGCTTATGGGTGGTACACGATCGACTGGAGGTGCGCCTCCATGTCCGCAGGCTTTGGCACGGTCGCATAGCCTTGCGCGTAGCCCTACAAGTCGCAAAAGTCACAAGTTCAACATAGTTAGTTTCCAAGCGTCGCAACTTAGCCCAATCCATATAGCAGACGTACGTATTCAGCGATGGCGGCGGCGATCTTGAGCGACACGTGACGGATCGTCGAGAGCGGCGGGTACACGCAACCCGTGTCCAGGTCCGCCTGCGTGACGAGCCCCGCGAGCGTCTTGGCCGCGATGAGCATCACTTCATCGTCGACGCGCGTGAGGCCGGCGCCCACGCACGCAAGCCCGATGCCCGGGAAGATGTACGAGTTGTTGCCCTGGCCTGGCACAAAGCGCTTGCCGTCGAACTCCACCGGGTCGAACGGGCTGCCGCTCGCAAAGATGCATTTGCCTTCCGTGAAGCGGTAGGCCTCCTCAGCCGTGCACTCAGCCTTAGACGTTGGGTTGCTGAGCGCGAAGATGATCGGGCGCTCGTTGTTCGCCGTCATCTTCTCGCACACCTGCTGCGAGAACGCCTTGGCGATCGTGCACACGCCGATGAGCGCCGACGGCTTGATGCGATCGATCGTGGCCTCAAGCGTCGGGCACTCGGGCGCGTCGTGCGCGTACAGGAGCTTGTGGTGCTGCAGCGAGTCCTTGCGCGAGTCCACGACGAGGCCGCGCGAGTCCACGAGCCAGATCTGCTTGCGCGCGTCCTCGAGGGTCTTGCCCGTTTCGCTGGAGATCGCGAGCGCGATGAGGTCGGCGATGCCCGTGCCAGCTTCACCGGCGCCCATGAACACGAACGTGTGCTCCGAGATGGGCTTGCCCGAGAGCGGCACGGCGGCGAAGAGGCCCGCGAGGACCACCGACGCGGTTCCCTAGTAGTGGTAACAAGACAGCAGCTAAGTCAGTGGATAGACCATGACCGATCACTACGATATATATATATGGCCAACAACGCACCTGGATGTCGTCGTTGAACGTGCAGTGGGTCTTCTCAAACTTGCGCAGCAGGTGGAACGCGGTTGTGTTGCCAAAGTCCTCGAACTGGAGCAGCACCTGCGGGCCGTACTTGGCCTTGGCGGCGTTCATGAACTCTTCCACGAGCTGCTCGAAGCGCTCGCCCTGCTCGCGCTTCTGACGGAGTCCCATGTAGAATGGGTCGGCGAGGAACGTCTCATTGTTCGTGCCGCAGTCGAGCACCACGGGCAGGCACATGCTAGGTGGAACACCAGCGCACGCGTAGAGAGGTCACATGGCAAAGACAGAGAAAGCCTGAAAGGTTAAGGCAACCAAGTGTGGATACAGTGTGGGGGGAGGGTATGCAGATATACAAGCAAGACAGGGTTGAGGAGGATATCGTATAGAGTCCGAGCTTGCCGATCGGGATGCCCATGCCGTTCACGCCCAGGTCGCCGAGGCCCAGAATGCGCTCCTGTACAGGTTGTAAACAGTAGTCACAGTCAGTCACCCCGGTGGAAATAAACTAAACCAATGCCCAAGAGCTCAACGAGACGTACGCCGTCCGTGAAGACGATGCAGCGGATGTCCTTCTCCGGCCACGCGTCGAGAATCTCGGCGACGCTGCCGACGTCGTTGACCGAGATGTAGAGGCCGCGCGGTGTCTGGCGGTAGATGTGGCTGAACTCGACGCACGCCTGGCCCACAGTCGGTGTGTACACGATCGGCATGAGCTCGGCCGTGTTCTCGATCAGCAGGCGGTAGTAGATCGCCTCGTTCGTGTCCTGTCATTCACACATTCATATTATAGTGAGCTTCCAGTCTCCATGCACATCTACCACCACACGGTTTGCACGCACCTGCATGCCCTGCAGGAAGATGTACTTCTCAATAGGCGACGTCTTCTTGCGGAGCTGCGCGAGCGCGCGCGCGGTTTCGTGCTCGATAGACGACACGCCCGCCGGCACGAGGCCACGGAGCTTGAGCTGCGCGCGCTCGGTTTCGGAGAACGCGAGGCCCTGCGTACACAAAAACAGCAGCAATTCCGTCATTCGTTATCATTCCCATCATCAGTCGTCACGGCACTTTCAGAGCTCTTCGTGCCGCACCTTGTTGGCGCGCGGGTCGCGCAGCGCCCAGTAGCCTGGCTGCGTGGACGAGGACATCTTTGAGAGGCGGGTGGAGGAGGGAGGGAGGGCGGGTGGAGTGTGCGTTGCGGCGTGCGTTGCGGAATGAAGAGCCACGGCGCGCAGGAATCGGATCCGAGTTTTTGCTTTTTGTCTTTTTCGCTTTGCAAAATGATCAGCGGGTTTTGATGGGAAAGCAAAACGTGCGACAGACAGACGTGGATAATAAGTTTTTGTCCGCGTTCTTGAAGTTACGGAATCTTTAATTTGATAACTCTCTAAATTCATGAATCTCGAATGAGACTTGTTCGCCGTCACGATGTGCGTGAATGAGCTCTTCCCTATCGCTACACGACGACGCGTGGACGAACGTACGCCTTGTTGCTGCCTGCTCACGACACACAGCCTTGCACGTGAATACGAGGCGGAGGATCATAATGGAGCATTGTGTCTGGGTTGTTTTCAGAGCCTGCAACTGAAGCGCCGCACGTGAAGTTGTGTTTGTGCAATCACGTGTGGATGGTTGTAACAACAGCAGGGGACTGTACCAAGTTGAAGCAATTGAAGCACTTGCCATGACACACAGCGGGTCAACCCGAAGCGTCATCGAGACGCTTCAAGATCTCCAAGATGCCGCTTTTTCTTGTGGCGCTTTTCGTGGTTTCCGATGGTCCAACTGCGCGTGCGGCTGGAAGACTCCAAAGCGAGCTCTCAAGCAACACCAGCCTCTCACGCTCCACCACGTTAGTGTTTTTGTCATTTAGCCACGTGCATGCATGGCTTTCAATGCCGTTATTAGTCACGGCCATTAATCTCCCTCGCTCAATGATTCGAGGGAAGATGGCAATGATCCACCACGTCGTGCACGTTGTGCTTGCAGCGTCATAATAGCATCATCACTACAGCGTCGCTCCCACCGCGTGAGGCGTCAGCTCCCGCGACGAGCCGCCAATCTCATCGTGAGTGTGGAAGCACATATCACATGCATGCCACAGGAGGATTGGCAGCAGTGAAGTGACGTGGTGTCCAGTCAATATACGTCTCTTTTCACCCGATAAAGAGGCTTATTTTTGCCCACACTGCGACAACCACCAAGAAATATGGTGCAGGTGGCCAAGGCGTTGGCGCCGCTGCTGCGCGTGCACTTCCCGTCGCTCTCGCCGCGTCTGCTGGACGCGCAGGTGCGCGCCATGGTGCGCAGCATTGAAGATCGCGCTGGCAGCAGCGGCTGGGACGTGGGTGTGATGCTCACGAGCGACGCGCACATGCAGCAGCTCAATCGCAAGTTCCGCCAGAAGGACAAGCCCACGGACGTGCTCTCGTTCCCTTTCCACAAGGTGCGTGCGCGCGCGCTCTATAGGGTGTGTTAATATTGCAGCTTGCACATGTGCTGATAGCTGAGCACGTGTGACTGGTTGCAGATCTCAAAGCCCGGCCGCTTCCCGCGCGTGACGTCGCGCGAAGAGCGCTACCTGGGCGACATTTACATCAGTCCCGCGTACGTGCAGCAGCAGTGCGAGCGCGGCGAGCTGGACGACGACGCGACGCTCGAGACGCGCATGCCCGTGCTGCTCGCGCACGGCCTCTGTCACTTACTAGGGTACTGTGCGTATTTTATATTCCCATTCGTAGTGTTGTGTATGCTGACTTAGTGATGAACATGCAGATACGACCACGAGGAGGACGACGAGTTCGAGCGCATGCAGAAGGCCGAGGCGTACATTCTGCGCCACTACACGCAGTTCCTACCAGCGCATCCGTCTTTAACGTCAAAGAGCTCCTCATAAGACAGCAAAATCATATACACAGCAGGAGGATGCAAAACTTTTCAACTCATCATCTACTGCGTGGAGCTGGTCGATGCGCTCCGTCGCTCTTGGCAAAAAAAAACTAACGTTACTGTCCTCACTCGTCACTCACTGCTGGCGCTCCTCGTAGGCCTCATAAATAACGCTCGTGGCCGTCTTCATGATCATGGTTGTGAAACTCACGTGCAGCGCGCGTACGACGAAGCCCGTGGTGGCGAAGCCCGCCACCTGCTTGATGCCGCCGCGCTTGAACTCGTCGCGGAACGTGTCGACGACCGACACATTGGCGCCGGCCTTGGACGCCTGCTGGATCTGCGCCACCATCACATCGATGGGCAACGTCACGAGCGAGCTCAGGATGCCGCCGAGCAGCGACGCCGTCATCTTCTCGTTCGTCGTGAGCACCGCGTTCGGGTCCGTGCGCTTGTAGAGAAAGTTCTCGGACTGCACCGAGAAGAAGAAGCGCGTGGACCAGTCGGCCACGCGCTTGAGCGAGAAGACGGTCGATCCCTTCATGAGCGCCATCACGCCCTCGTTGCGAATCACCTTCATGCCGACGTTCATGGACGCCTTGCACGTCTCGAGCGGCGTCATCTTCAGCCGGAAGACCGGGTCCGTCATCACGCGCGTCTTGAGCAGCAGCGTCGGGCTGAGCGCAAAGCCCTGGAAGCCGCCGCCGATACCGCCGGCGATCACCTCAGCCGTGCCCTTGCTCACCTTTTTCTGCTCCACGTACGGTTGCAGTCCCTGGCGCGTGACCGCGTGGCCCCAGGAGAAGACTGAGCCCTTGGCGACGGCCTGCAAGGCGCCCCACGGGAAGAAGCCGTCCCAGATGCCGATCGGGCCCTTGGCGTGCATCATCTCCTTCGTCAGGCGCACATACGACTCACCCGGCCGCGTCTGCTTGAGGATCTTGACGAACTCAAAGTAGTGGCCGAGCGCCATCTCGTACCCGAACGTCACGCCGGCGCCGATGAGGAGCTTGAGCCCCGGGCGCTCGGACTTTTCGTTCGCGCTGCACGCCGCGAAGCGCAGCTGCTGCTGCTGGGGCGTCGCGAGGCTGAACGCCAGCACGCGGTGCTGCGGATACGAGAGCATGCTGCTGCTGCGGCTGTGGGCGGCGGGGAAGAGCGTCGCAGGCAGCATCGTCTCTGCTGGCGAAGGGGAAGAGATTTGCGCAATGCAGAGAAAATGGAGAGCTTCTCGTTTGCTTGACACACCAGAAATACAGTGAGCGACATTCATCGTGCAGGACAGAATAATTAGTTTAGAGAAAGATGACATACAAAGTTAGAGAGCGAATAAGAGCTTTTGGAAATGGCTACATCTTGGTGATAATAGGTGAGCGATGGGGAGAGTGAGAGAGACGGAGCGAAAATCCAAGCAGCAGGTTGAAGCACACATGGTACCGCCTCACACTCATTCATGCTTGCTCAGACGTGTGCGCAGTCGAGGACTGCGGCAGCTTCCGGTGGAGCGCAGCATGCCTGGAGCAGCGGAAGCACCTGGCTGAACGCCGCGAAGCGACGCGCGAGAGACTGCAGCTGGCTCACGGTCAGGCCACTCGCGGTGGCGACGACGTTCCGGGTCGTTCCATCGGCTGCGGCCCCAACCACTGCGTGCGACTGCAGCTGGCTTGACGTCACTCCACTCGCAGCGGTGACGATCTTCCGGATCGCTGCATCGACTGCGTCCCCAACCACTGTGTGCGACATGTCGCTGAGCTCCATGGCTCTCTGCACCGACTGTGCTCCGGAGTTCGCTTGCAGATCTTCAAACTGGTTGGTTGGCTCAGCGACCACCGATTTCCCATCCGCTTTCGCTTGCATCCCTCCGAGCTTTCCATGCGAATCACCCACGACTTGCACGAGGAACTCCCTCGCCTCGCAGCGAGCCACGTGGTGCTTCCTCGCAAGAATCGCGAGCTCCCGCAACGACCGCAAGCAGTGGATGTGCTTGCGAGCAAATATGCGCGACTTCTCTCGACGCAGGATCTGCTCCTGCCGGGCTTTCTCGCGCCTGCCATTCATTCCAGGCGACACAGTAGTGCACCCGTCCGTGGCAGTGAATGCATCGCCTTCTTCCGGCAGCACTCCATCGAGGAAACCGCCGTCATGTGTCTCTCCGTCAGCTGGTACACCAGCGTGCTCCTGGTCGAGGATTTGCGCGAGAGTATTAATCTCGAGAAGGTCTTGCAGTATGAAATCAGCTTGGTCCTCAACATCAGCGCTCCGAGGGCCCTTCTGCATCGTCCGTTCTGGATCCTTCGTGACATCATATGTCTGCGTGGGGTGATCAACTGGCGCTCGAGCATTGTTGGCGTTACCAGCCGCACGCTGGGCTCCCTCTCGCATCCAGCTCTCAGTGCTCCTTTCAGCCAAGAACCGAACGAGGAACAGTGTTTCTCTCTCTGCTAACTGTTGCAGTTGCCTGTGCACGACGCCACTTTCCACCTCTTGAACATTGAGTCTCACTTGACGCATCTTTGCCTCGCACGCTGCAAGGACACTTTGCTGTCGGGCAAATGTGTGCGATCCAATCCGCAGCCAGGCATCATCCGGCAAGGCTTGCTGCATCTCGGCGACTAAAGCACTGTCGCTCAGATCACTGAATGCGGCGCCGCAAAGTATCCGGATCATCTCAGTGAGACTCTCGAGGCGAACGAGACCTTCTTGGCACGAGTCAAACTGCAGCAGGTACTTCCTCAGGTTGATATCCAAGTCCGTGCATCGCTCGACGAGAAGATCCACTACATGAGTTTGGGACTCGCACACGTCTGTCACCGTGCCCACTGACATCGTTGACACCTGTGCCATGATGCCGACTGAGGCAACTGACACATGTGAGCGCGCCACGAGTATATCCTGAACACTGAGGGGGCCATTGTCGCGAGTAGATTCAGCAGCAGAGCACGCCAAGTTGAGCGATACGTCGTCTTCACTGGTGGTGTGGAGATCGAATGTGGTCAGTGGGGCGTCGCGGCTCGTTGGCGCAAGTATAGCCACACTCTTGTTTGCGATCGCGGGCTCATTGTTCTCTGTACATTCAGCAGAAGAGGACTCGACTCTTGGGGCTCGCTCAAACGCCTTTTTCAGCTTTTCCGACGCTCTTCTCGAAGCTGGAGACGACGTTGCTGGTGAGGATGGAGCTGTTGGCTGCACCGCCGAATTTGAAGCAACCGCAACATGTTTGCCTTTGTGCTCACTCTTTTGCTGCCCTCGCTTCTTTTTTGAAGGGGATCGACGAAGTTTGGCTGCGGCAATCGCTGCTTGTTTCGCCTCTTCTTCCTCCATCTGCAACGCTTCTGTTTGCTGGAGCTTCTTGAGGGCATCTGCAGCTTGTGGGTACGCGCCCAAAGCAGACTGAAATAGTGTGCGAGCCTCCACAAATTGTCCGGTAGCACCAAGTACTTCGCCAAGCTTGAAACGAGCATACGGGTCCTCTGGATTGAGCTCAAGCGCTGCTCTGAAAGCTTGTATGCTCGATGGCAGCTCCTGTACAGCCTCGTACGCACACGCCATGTTGATTCGAAGCCGGAACTCGACCTCTACGTTGATCTCCATCGATAGCGCGAGCTGGTACAACTCGATGGCTCGCTGCCAGTCTTCTTTCGTGTGCAGTCGCACTGCGGCTTTTGTCACCATCTTCAGTTTTTGCGTTGGCTCGAGATTTGAATGGTTCTGGGGAAGCGATCTCCACCACCACTCAAAGCCACTGACAGAGTTGATACACTCCGGATTCCACGCGTACTTTTCAGATAGCACCACACGTTTCTTTGGAGAGTCACCCTCTGGACTTCTGGGTGGAGATACATCGAGCGGATCCAGCGATCGAAACTTGTGGGCTTGTGGATCTGCGCCATCGTTGATTTCTACGTCGAATGCCGCTAGCTGGAAATGGTTTGGTCGGCTGAGCTCTCTTGCATTTGGAGTTCGGCAGCGACGCTGCTTGTCGCCGTCTACGGCAGCAAGCTTGGGTGTACTGAAGATTTTGGAGCGGCGGCTTTGCTCAAGCGGAGAAGTCACTGGGCGGGTGATCGGAAGCCTCATATGAGGCGCGTACGGCGACGGCTCCTCCATGTACAGTAAAGACATCGTTGTGGTTGGGGAATGGAGAGCATGGGTCGGGCTTTGACTGGTAGCTTTCGGGCTCCCCAGAGATGGGAGTGTCTGCGTTCTCCTATGGGGAGACGAGCCAGAGTCTCCACGCATGATATCTTGGTCATTAAATACAAAGTGCTCCTCTTGTTCAGCACCTTTCGACTTGCATTGCGATCTTGGGCTGTCCAGGTGAATCGGCGAAGTGATTGGCATTCTCTCGGAGAACGCTTGGAGCAGCTGGATAACGAGATTGCAGATAATCTCATTGTCGCTGTGGCGCTTTTGCAGAGTGTAGATGAACATGTTCGGCTGCCAGTGTTGCCCTTGCGCTGCAATTTGGCACGCCTGCACGACTGCATCTGCGTCATCTTCAGCGAGCAGCACAAGCAGCTGAAGACACAAGATCTGTGGAAATAGAGCTCAATGAGAACTCGTGCCTCTGCTAATGAGATTGAGAAGCACAATGTCCGTACACGTTTCTTGTCTTGAGTATATTGGGTCAGAAACCGAAATGCGCATCCAGCAAAACCTGGATAATAAGTAACTGAGCATTAGAAAGATGGTTTCTTGAAAATACCGAAGTCTGCAGTATTCGGCATATTACCTGATCGATTTGCAGTGGTTCGGAGCGCGTTGCACTCCAACAAGTCCATCGCCTCTGACATCAAGTACTCCTACTCGAACAAATGAGCAGCTCGGTCAGATCAGCACATGCATGGAAGTGCTATATAGCGTTATTTAACTTACAAGCTGGACCTCGGGACACCGATCAACCGATGCTGCAAACATCAGAGCAGCAACAGGCTCGACTGACTGTGTCGAGAACTCCGACTCTGAATGAAGGGAAGGGACACACCGAAGACGCTCGAGGACGGTTTGTTGGTGCTTCTTGACGAGCGCTTTTGCTGTGTGGTCACAAGTTTTCGTAAGTCATTCGCAGATAGACTCTCATCGTCAGAAACGGAAAGAACGAACTGCACACTCACCTTGCTTTGACCAGGGCGACGTGATCATGCGGTTTTTCTGGAAGTAGGCATTCATCCAGATGCTGTTGCGCTCGAGAAGCGTGTGTTCGACGCTGAACGTCGCGTGCATGCGCGCATAGTGGCCGAGCCACTTGTGATTGGCCGCGACTAGCGCTCCGAACCCGCCCTCGTCCTCGCGCTCAAATTCGCTTTCGAGCGACAGGTCGAGCTGCAGCTGCTGCTCCGTGTACGAGTCCATCACTGCGACGTGGTTGCTTTCAATGGTGCGTTGGTTTCCGTGCGTATTGTGCAAGCGTCAGCAATCAAAGCAGGACGCCTATGCGCCACTCACCTCCACACTCGTCAAGCGAAAGGAGAGGCGGTGGGCGGTTCAAGAGAGCTTCGTCGTGTGTGGCAGCGCTGCTATTCTCGTCAGATGCGCGCACCAGGGAGCACTCTATTTCCGCTGCACACACGCTGCGCTCGTCGTCCATACTTAATGCGCTGCACCAGTGCGCGCGCGGGCTTCAACTGCTCATGAGCCCCGCGTCGTTTCACAAAACTGAAGAGACCGTCACTCCTGCTGCTTCCTTGTAATCGAGCAACATGAAGTTTTTTGGCTTGGTTATTGCGGGAACAATTGCGCATTCAGGGGTGGCTACTTCAGTATATTGCGTTATTAAGGAAATTTCATAATTAATAACCTTGTAAATATGATACATATGAATAAAGCCTCAAGTTATAAAATTTTCTGTATGCAAGATAAATTGCATCCTGATACCTCCAATACTAAATATGCTTTTCTAATGAATAAATATCAGCCGTGCTGTACTCGCCCGCTCTCCTCACTCTATGCTGGCACGACGACGTGTGACGACATCCTGCTAGAAAGCGCGGCTTCTCGTTTAAATTTCTATACAAAAGCGCCATATCTGTTCCAAGCTCGAGTAAGCGAGCGAGTGCGCTTGTTGCTTGTGTGTTCGTGAACGGAGAAACGCCAAGAGGAGGGAGCACGCGACAGCCGGAAGATCGTCCCGCCCCCGCAACCTTAGCAGACGTCTCGCCCACGAGGTACGCACCGATGACAGCTCCATAGACAGCATAGAGAGACTATCGTGCTATGTGTGACTCTGCGTAAGCATGTTTGCGTGTGGTCGTTGGGACAAGAGAGCAAGGGGACCTACCTGTTGCCAGAAACTCGCTCTCTCGTGCGTGGCTTGTCTGTCTATCTGCCTGTTGCTTGTTGTCATGGAGTGAGAATCTCACGCTCGCTTGTCTGTCATGTGTACGTTGGTTGCCGCCGTCGCAATCTTCTTCTTCAGGACACGACGAACGCCAACGTAACGAGAGCAAGCGCCGCCGTCTCCAACAAGTCAAACACCAGTCTCAAGCCACCAAGCGATACAAGTCGCTCTCTTTCTCTCTCTGTATTGATAGACACTTGGTTACGTGACTCGCAGATCTGCCGAGAAGCTACGAAGAGAAGCTCGACTTGCACGCGAAGATGTCCGTCGAGAATGCCCCTGCGTCGAGCGCAATGCCAACTGGAGCAGCGACTGAAGTGCCCGTGTTATCACCTGTGCTGTCGTCGCAAGGACGCGATCTGCTGCTTGGAGCCCTGACATCATCGTCTTCAACTGAGGATGCACCACCATCTGCTACCAACGGTCTCCGTACTGTTCAAGGGTCTCCGATAGTGGCCCCGGCACCTCCGTCCACCATTGCGTCGTTTGCTGGTGCGGACACGACCACAGCGTCTTCCGCGCGCTCGTCGTCCTTCAACAATGGTGCGTCGAATGCCGACGACTTCCTCTTCGACTCGGCTGCATCGACACCCGGAGTGGCACACGAGGTGCATTGGGAAGGCTATGTCCGCAAGAAAGGAGACTGGTTGCCGCGCTGGGAAGAGCGGTATCTCGTGCTGGACGGTGCTGCGCTGACATACTACAACACAAAGGAAGAAGCGCGCAGTGCACGCAACCTGCGCGGACGCATGATCATCTCAAAGGTTCGACCGGAGAACTACGGCAAGGCACACGGATTCCTGATCGAGACGAAAGGCCACAAGCACTTCCACCTGTGCTGCTCGACCGAGCTGGAGAAAGACATGTGGGTGGAGATGATGCAGGCTGCGATCGATGAAGGCGTGAAGCACTCAGCGAACGGAACCGTGGTCGACCCAGAGACGCTGCCAATTCAGAACTCGCCCACGCAAGTCGACTTGCGCAGTTTCTACTATGCCTTCCGCCAGCTGCTGATCTCCCACTCGTCATCGCCGCAGTTCTTCCCAAAGCTCTCCCGCGACGTTGTGCTGACATCGAACTACGCGCCAACGGTACCGTTCTGGGGGGAGTACCACGGACTTGACGGCGTGCTCCACTTTTTCTCCATCTTGTACGAGACGGTGGAGTTCACCGCTTTTTTCGTGACTGACATTGCGCAAGCGAAGGAAGGCTGCACTGCCGTTGTTGCGGGTCGCGAGACCATGAAGAACCGAGACAACGGCCGCAAGTTTACGCAGCAGTGGCAGCACACCATTGAGTTCGCGCCAGATGGACGCGTCAAAAGCCTCACGATTCATGCGGATCCCGTCGCTGCATCTGCGGTGTTTGGGTGCAACGCCACGTCGAGTTTGTCGTTGCCTATGGCCGCAGTCGTCGGAAACTCGAGCCAAGACAACCCAGCTGGTACCTTGCACGTGGCGGTATTCCGTGGTGAGCAGATTTCGAGCTACGGCGTGCCACCTGGAGATGATTCCGATGCAGAAAGCGCGAGTGGCAATACGCCCCTGCCTCAACGCCGAGTGTTTTTGGGACTTCGACTCATCACAGATGGCAAGACAAATGTGTACGCCCCGAACTCGTCTTCCAGCTGTCTTGCCCGTACCAGAATTTGCGAAACGGACGAAGTTCCTGATCCAAAATGGAACTCCCAGCACGAACTTCCATTCAAGGGGTCGTCGAGAGGCAAGCCATGCTTTATGCTGATTGAAGCGTGGGAAATGAAGGAGAAGGCGAACGAAGATGATCCGGATGTCGAAGAGATTGTTGGCGTCGCGAAGGTGAATCTGGCTCCATTCCTGGCACTCGCGAGCACGTCGCGAACCGTTCGAGAGAGCGTTTTGCACACCGACATTGCCCGCGGTGCAGTGCCGCAGTGGTACACTCTCCTGTCTGCGAATGAAACGAAGTTCTCCTGTGGACGCGTCCAGCTGAGCATCAGCTTTGAGGCTCACGCTTCAAACGGCTCCCAGTCTGGAGGGCACTTTGAAAATGGCATGTCGCCTGGTTTTGACTCTAACGCACCGACTCCTCAGATTCGCGCGCCTGGTATTGTGCAGTCGATGACCCAGCGAGTTGCTCTAGCGAAGGGGTTTTCGTTCCGAGACACGAAGCGCGACAACCACCAGTTCCGTGTCGGCAACACGAACTTCGATGTTCCGAAGCGCTACCAGATGATCAAAGCAGTCGGTCAAGGCGCCTACGGCTGCGTGATCGCGGCGAGTGACATGGAAACCGGTCAAGCGATTGCGATCAAGAACATCCCGAACGCGTTCAATGACCTGATCGACGCAAAGCGCATTCTGCGCGAGATCCGTCTGATGCGCCATCTCAACCACCCGAATCTGGTGAACCTGGTTGACCTCATTCGGCCACCATCGCTGCACGAGTTCAATGATGTGTACATCGTGACGGACCTGATGGAGACCGATTTGCACCGTGTGATTCACTCGAACCAGTCGATCACTGACGACCACGTGCAGTACTTCCTGTACCAAATGCTCGTGTCGATCCATTATGTGCATTCTGCCCAAGTACTCCACCGCGACCTGAAGCCGTCGAACATTTTGGTCAACTCGGACTGCGACCTGAAGTTGTGCGACTTTGGGCTGGCGCGAGGTGTCCACGGATTGGACTCGGGGCTCACAGAGTACGTCGTGACGAGATGGTACCGTGCTCCGGAGCTCCTGTTATCGTCCAAGTACGACAAGCAAATGGATGTATGGGCGATTGGTTGCATTCTCGCAGAGATGCTTGGACGCCGGCCTCTGTTTCCCGGTCACGACTACCTGCACCAACTGAAGATCATCATGGACGTGATTGGCTCGCCATCGGAAGACTCGCTCGACTTCATTACGAACCCGAAGGCCAAGCGATTTATTCTGAGGCAGCCAAAAAAGCCGAAAGTCCCGCTTTCGTCGGTTTATCCTCGTGCGACCCCGCAGTGTCTGGATTTGCTCGAGAAAATGCTGGTATTCGACCCGCGAAAGCGTATGACGATCGCTGAAGCACTGGAGCACCCGTACCTGAGTCTGGTTCGCGATAAGTCCATCGAGCGCACCTGCGAGACTCCGTTCGACTTCGACTTCGAGAATGCTGATCTGACGAAGCCGAAGCTGCAAGAGCTGATCTTCGAAGACGTGTGCATATTTCATCCCGATGCGAGGATACCTGATTCAGCTCCACCTTCGCAAGCGCCAAGCAGTCGATCTGGCAGCAGCACGAACATTCGTTCCCCGCCAACGTCTACTCCAGGGATCTCGAATCCTCCAGCTCCAATGGCAGAGCCTGTGGCGAGTGCGTCTGGTTCGTACGACTTCCAAGCGAACGGGAAGCCTCCACGCCCTGCACCAGTTGTGTTGTTAGCTCCAGCGGCGCTCGCCACGGTCATCGCTGCAACCCCCGAACATGTGAACGGTACTGCTGATGAGCAGGAAGTCTCGAGTGAAGTCGCGATCGACATTCGGGATTCAAATGCTGAGCTGGACACTGCTTCTGCAGAAGCCAACATGTGCGAGGATTCCCTGGAAGCCATTGCGTCGATGAGCATCCACAATGTAACACTAGCCGAGTCCACCAGCGTCACGGAGATTGACTTGTCCACGACTCCGCACAAGCTGTCACAGCCCAAAAGCGCGCTGACGCCGTCGTCGGTTGTTTAAAGCACCGCCTGTAAACAAAGGACGAGAGCAGCACGCGGTGGTGTTCAAAGTCTATTGGCGGCGACGAGAAAAAAAAAACGACGTGCGCGTCGTACTGTCCAGCTCCCAAGCTTAACGACAGCAGCCCTGAAACGCAATCTTACAAGACGCAAGTGAAAGTACAAGGTACGAAATGAGGGAAAACTGACCATAGCTTTATGTAAAAAGAAAACAAGAAGCAGACCCTTTTCGAAGACGCGAAACTTGTTCAAGCAGCAACATCGACAGGACAGCCAGCTCTTGTCTATCGCACCATCCGCACCACGAGCTCCTGTCGGATCACCTGCGCGTAGAGACTCAGCAGCGACGCGCTGCTCGGGAACCGGCGCAACCCCTGCATGAGCACGATCTCGTCTCGGATCTTGGACTCGGGCTGGCTCAGCAGCACCTGCGGATGGCGGTGGTACACCTGTAAGAAGTCGTGGTCGCGCATGGCCGATGCGAGCGCGAGCGAGTCCATCCAGGCGGCGAGAAATACGTCTCGCCAGCTGATCATCGTCTGCTGTCGACTGGCAGCGGTCGTCGTGACTTGGTCACTTGTCTTCTGCTGATTGTGGCCGACCAAGTGAGGCATCGCTGAAGATGATACTGATGCAGACGACGAAGAGATCTTGCTGACCGCGATCCCGAAATGCCGCGCGACGTGCGTTGCCCAGTGCGACGAGCGGTTGATCTCCGCGTGGAGCTCGTGGTTCGTGCAACTCAGGCGCGCGAGGCTCGGGGCGTCAAGAAACTGGCAGATCTCGTCCTCAACAATGTTGGGCGGAAGTGCGAAGAGCTCCGACATGGTGATGGCCATGTGAATTGCTGAGCTTGACTGAATGGAGACTGAGCTGCTAATGGGGAACTGCTTGCTCATTGCGAGAAGCGACGATCAAAGGCTCTCTGCCTCTTGACCAGATGCTGCCTTCTCTTCCATTCTGTGACTGCGAGAGCTGTACGATGCGAGTGAGATCTATTTTAGCAGATGGGTGGTTCTGATTCACTCGCAGCACCACAAGAAGGTCAACTGCCGTCAGTCAGTCAATAGCATTTATGTGTGTTATGTAGATATTGGGGGGTCGAGCGGCTCTGGTTGGCTGGGTACTGCTCCACGCCCTCCGCTCTTCTCGAAGACAAGCACCGTCTTGGTGTCGTGATCTGCTGTTGTTTCCTACGCGTGCGGGTTGCGCAGCACGAGGATGACCGAGTCGCCGCGCAGGAACATTTTGCTCACGAAGCGGTCCTTGTTGACTGGCTTGGCGCCCTTTTTGCCCGACTTCGGCGCCTCTGTCCACATTTCCTTCACGTTCTCCAGCACCCTGTTTTGCATTCACAACACGCATGCAACAACAACACGAATGAGTACATGTATGAACACTCAACAGACACCATAAAGATCCACATAATAAGTCAGCAGCTCACATGTTGCAGTGGCGGTCGAAGGCCTTGACGCGCGCGAGCAGCTTGTGGTTATTTCTGACGTTGATCAGCACCTGCGAGTTGTTCTTGACGCTGTGCATGAGCACCGAGAGCGGGCCCTTCTGGAACTCCTCCTCGTCCTCCTGCACGCGCTTGAACTCTGGGTTTGCACTGCTGCTCACGAGCACACCCACATCCACACCCACATGACCAATAACAAGCGTTAGGTCATACGCACGTGTTGGTTGCGCTACACAGACAGGGTACAGAGCGCCAAGATCACAGCCACGAGGCCACTTACGACGCCATTTTGTCTGCGATTTCCTTGTCGTTGCTGTTGTTTTGGATTGGAAGGGGGCGCGCAACAGCATATTCGTACTTTAGCGAACTATAATCGTACTTTGCCGAAGGGAAAGGAGCAGCTCAATTCGTACTTAATCGGATCGTGCAACATGGCTCCATTCACAAGCTTCATTGCTACACGACACCTACGCACTGGGACACGTGATGACACCAGCGCATACTAGTACATAGCAAGAAGGTGTTGTTCTGGTTCATACATTTTAGCAGATAGTGTGTGTGGATTGAAGCTCTAGCAGCCGCGGCCGCCTGCACTCTTGAGACAGGACGTGGACGCGTTCACCGAGAGCACGTGCACGGCCACGGTCCAGCCAAAGGACGCGACGAGCAGCGCGATGAGCGCGAGGGCGTGGCGCGCGGACGTGCCGCTGCGCTTCTTCCACTCGCGGGCTTCGCTTGCGTGGCGCGGGAGCACGAGCAGCCAGCCGAGCGAGATGAGCTGACAGAGGTACGCGATCACGAACGCGAGCGTCGTGTGCGCACGCACGTGGTTCGAATCGACCATCAGATCCTGGTTGGACACGTCCAGCTGCGCGTCAATGTACTTTGTGAGCATGAGCCCCACGGGCCCTGCGAGGAAGGACACGGCGGTCACGAGCGAGCCCATGATCTGCTCTTTGCCGGGCTCTGTGATCTCGCCCAGCACGACCGTGAAGATGACGTAGTCGAGTCCCGATGGGATCGCCTCCATCACGGGCAGCCCAATCCAGAACCACTGGCTGCGCACGATGCCCCAGATCGTAAACATCGTCGCGCCGCAGTCCAGGAACAAGACCACGAGGTTCGCACCGATGATGAGCAGCCGGTAGTTGATCTGCCAGCCCTTCTTGTTGGCGAAGCTCAGGCCCGCAAAGACCGCGCCCGTGGCCACGAAGCTCACGACGTTGTCGTTCAGCGGCTGCACGTTGGCCCAGTAAAACGCCACGGGGTTGACTGCCGTGGCGCTGATGCCGCCAAAGATGCCACCGAGGAACCGGAAGAGGATTACCTTGTTGATTGCACGGTTGTGGAACAGCTCCCAAATCTCCCTGAAGCATTTCCGGAACGACCGGCGCGCGCGCTTCGTCTCGACGATCGTGAACCATACAAGCGGCACCGGCAGCGTAGCCATGATGCCCAGGATCAGCATCACCTGTGTATACTGGAGTGTAAAATCAAAATCACCACCGTAGTCCCAGCCGCTCATGCCCACACCCATGAGGAGGAACGTGAGCAGCATGGACATGTAGCGGTACTTAGTGATCACAGGCGCGAAGACTTCATCCTCACTGTTGACGCCACCGACGACATTGAATTGTGAGCGCGCGATCTCGCTGATGAGCGCGTCGGCCGCCACGTCCGCGAGGATGTACCCGACCGTGGCCACGGACATGAACATGACGTAGAGCCCGCCGTGGCGCGGCGCGTCCAGGTTGATGCTCGACGCGCGCTGCTCGGCGCTCAGCTGAACCAGCGGCGTGCCCACGAGCGTGCGGTCCTTGAAGAACGGCTCGGGCTGGTCCACGAAGTAGATGCTCAGGAGTGCGACGGCGCACACGAGCCAGCCGAGGACCATGTACGGCCGCCGGTGGTAGCCGCAGAGCAGCGGCACGCAGTCCGTGAAGATCATGAAGAAGGGCTTGAGCGCCCAGGGCAGAGCTAGCAGCGTACGCGCCGACAGCGTCTGCGTCCCCTCCAAGTTGAGATTGTTGGTCAGGAACGGGAACACGGTGAGCGGCAGCGCGGTCGAGATGATGCCGATCACGACGCTGTGCAGCACGAGCCCGAGCCAGCGCGCGTCGAGCGGGTTCACAACCACGGGCGCCGGATTGTCCTGGAGCACGGGAAGCGGCGAGTCGGAGCTTGTGTCGTTCCCCGTCGTGGACAGCGGCGGCAGAGGCGGCGTCTGCAGGGCGTCGTAGCCGGCGGCGCGCTTCGTGTGCTCGAGCTCATAGTCGTACTCATGGTGCGAGATGCTCGAGTGCGCGATGCGGTCGATGATGTCCTTGGTCGCCGGGTCGATGAAGCGGCTCATGGCGCTGCTGGTGGTCCTGTCCTGTCGACCTGCGCTCGAGAGCGCGGATTCACTTGTTAATGGCACTCATAATCATAATCGAGTGAGTGTGTTGTCGAAAAAAGAAGTTGCGATTTGGAAAAATGATGAGCTCGTGAGCAAAACGTGGGACGAAAAAAAGGCCGTCCATCTCAGCCTGACCATTCAATTGGTACAACCTTTTTAGTTTGCATAAGTGCTGTCATGGCTCACTTATGGAGAGTGTTTTGAGTTAAATGTCGGGAATAGAATTACCTCTTTAGAATCGTATTTGTGGAGATACACAATATAAAAGGAACATTTTAAAGATGTAAGCAACTTTAGGATAACATCACATTCCAATATGTGGCACTAGTCTTGTCACTTGTGACACAAGCTCGACGACGGCCACGCATAGAGCAAGCAATATTGCTTCCTGTTCAGCGAAAAGACAGATACGCGTACTCACTATCGCGCTTCAGAGAAAAAAACCAATGTTGTACGAGTTGGTCTACGTACTAACATCAGTGCATACCTTTCCGATACGCATTGATGGGGAAGTGAAAGAGGTTGGCATTTGAGAATGGCTCATACACAGTTTGGCACACATAGTCCACAGATTTGAATTAGAATAGTGTGGTAATATCCTAGTTTAAAAAAAAGCAATGTCCCACTTTGTAGCTGACCGTTTCTCCCAATATGGAGACTGACCCATGTTTTCTTGCTAAAAACTAGCGCAATCCCATCAATTCCGTCAAGTGTTTTGAAGCAAAGTATGCATTGCATTCTTCAACAAATCGCTGTTTGAATCTGTTTGCCTGCGAGGAGGAGCGTTCAGCCAGTGATCACATTTCTCTCGCTGAATAAAGCTCGCTTTAATCCAGTTTTACCCGTTCTAAATGCCCCAGTGTCCCAACTTTTTTTGTTTTATCGAATTCGAGTTTGCCCCCATTCTTTTTCAAGCTCGTCATCGACTAAACGCGCAAACGAGCCGATTAGTACCCACTCAGGAACAAGTTCAAGTGGAGCTGCTCAAGTTGCTTGCATTAAAATATGCAGCCCTGCACTACTACAGCTTTCATAAGTTTGCCCTGCTCCAGTGCTCACCATTCGCGAGTCCAATGGGGCAAACTGGGGCCCTCGGGTCTCGCTTGCTCGACTGATTATGCAGCATCAGCAGCGGTCTCATTTCGACGAAAGACTTATCTCCTCGGGTGCATGATCGCCAGCAGCAGCTTCGTCCCTGTCTCATAGCTTCAGAAGAGCTGTAGGAACGCATCAGTGTCCGACGTTGTTCAAGCCCTCGTGTTCCGGTGGCTCGTATGCGCTCGTCCGCATGGATCTTACTTGGATTCTGACCAGGAATACTGAGTGAGTCATGCAGTGACATGAGGTGGAAGAATACGCAATGACAAATATTGCCCAGCACGCGACTCGGACAAATCAGAGCTCCGTAATCATTAAGCAAGCTCGCACAAGCATAAACGTCCGTACGACGGGGTTGGTCGTGATCTCGTTCGCGCTAAGCGAGCCTGCGAAGCACACGGAGCTCGTGAGATTGGTTAGTAGCTGCTGGCTCGCCTTGGCTTTCGTTTTGCTGCTGTGGTGGCGTTCACAGCTGCTCGTTTCTTGAACACATGGGCTGGCGTGGCTTGTCAACGCCGTTGGACAGGCCCACGACCGCAGCATTCGTGCCAGCTGACGATGACAGGCCCAAGACCTGGGTTCACTTTCGCCGCTCAAGGCGCGTGGCCGCGCATGCTCTCATGGTGCTGGCTGTTATCAGTTTGAGCTTAGCTGTTCACTGTAAATAGCTGAATAGAAGACCCTATCTCTGTCCCGAACGCAGCTGTCGTCACGCGGGATACACGCAATTTGGGCCGCTTTCTGGACCACCGCAAAGCCGTCTTAGGTGGTCCACACTATTCAAACTCAACAATCTATTCTATCAGGGTATATGTTTATACAGGTAGTATGTATTTATGAGTTTGCGCAATGTATGCTTTATAAAGTCAAATATTTAGTAGAGGGTATAAAATTTTACGTTTCTCCCTTATCCTGGACTGCAACACACGACTTCGTCGTCCTTCCTGACCGAACAGCCACACAAGAAACCACCAGCCCCCTGCACAGCGAGCGACAGACGACCATGAGCCTGAGCGTCGTGAGCAAGAAGACCGCGCAGATCGCCGTGGCCCGCGTGGCCGCGCGCGCGTCCTCCACCGCGTCCTACTCGGAGCGCCAGGCCGCTCTCGGCCGCCCCGTGTCTCCGAGCGTGACCATCTACGCGTTCCCGATCACGGCCATCTCGTCGATCGCAAACCGCGGCACCGCCGTGGGCCTCTCGCTGGGCTTCGCGGGCGGCGCCGCCTTCGCCGCCATCGGCGGAGACGTGCCGTCGCTCATCTATGCCGCGCAGGATGCGATCCCGGGCTTCGCGCCGCTCTCCAAGTTCCTCGTCGCCTTCCCGCTCACATATCACTCGCTCAGCGCAGCGCGTCACATGGTGCGTGCTGTTTATTGTTGTCTAGGGCGTAATGATGTGTGTGTAGCTATTGACATGAATGTATGCGCTAACATGCGTATTATTTATGTGTTGCAGGTCTGGGACAAGGCCCCGCAGTTCATCAACAACATCAACGGACCGAAGACGAGCTACGCCATCGTCGGCGCCTCGGTCGCACTCAGCCTCGGCGCTGCGCTCTACACGATCAAGCGCCCGGCGGGAGAGCACAAGAGCGAGTAAACTGGCCAGGCAGCCAGCCAGCGACAGATCGCACTATTACATCAGCAACCACACAAATACAGCACGTGAGAAACAGTTCAACCGAGGTGCAATTGGTGCTGAGCTCTATGGCCTGAGCATTTGAGTCTCTTTTGAACGCTGCGGAGGACGCGAAGGACCCTATTTGCTTCGTGGGCCTGCACATCATCCGCGCAGCTAGATCTCGCCCTGTTCTCATGTCGTAGATCTGGATCCCGCTCTGTTCTCGCTCCTTCGCCGCTCCAGCTGCTTCTCGACCGCAAATTCGCGCCTCTCCATGCGGTTGGTCTCGGGGCAGTAGATCTGCAGCGCGTGTGGCGCGATCTTCATGAGCACGCTGAGCTGTATGAGATCGCTACGCCATAGCATCCGATCGTTGAGGTACTCGTTCACCAACCTGTCGTCCTGCTTCTCGAGTTAGGGTGGGGTGAACTTCCTCACATGGGCTTTGTCTGACAGCCTTGAAAGTCAGAGCCCTCGTTGGAGCTCTCCATTGTCAAAAAAAAAATGGTGAGCAAGAATTAAGAAAATGGTTATTAGATTGCTGAGGCTGGCAATGTTGCTGCTGTTCTCAGGATAGAGACGAACTCGTGAACGGCGTGCTGCTGCTGGCGCAGAAATCGCGGAACTGCGGCAGGTGAATCGCGCCGACGCTGCGGATGTCAAAGTGCATGAAGACGTGGATCGTATCCCGGTCGCTCAGGCTCAGCGCCTTGCCAGTCGAGTCAGCAAACGCCGCTCGAAAGTCGCTGATCTGGACAAACTCACCCTGGCTGCAGCTCGTGAGCTTGTCCAAGAGCTCTCTGGCGGCCACGGGGTCGCTCTGGAAACCCAGAACAAGCCGCTTGAGCGCTGATCGCTGGTGAAGATTCGTGCCCACGCGCTCGTCGACGTCACTGCATGGTTCGGTGGCCTCGCCGTGGCGCTTGGACGGGTCATAGATCTCGTTCGTGAATGTACTCGAGCGCCCGAACGGGTTTCCTGAGTCGCTGGCCGAGACCACAAAGTCCAGGCCCACGCCCGTCGCGACCGCGTGTGAGTAGCGCGTCACGGCGTTGCCCTGGAGCAGCTCGAGCTTCATCTGGTCGATGCTGTCCACCTGCCGCTTGGTCAAGTGCTGGATGGCTGGGTCCACGACGCGGGCGCCATTGCGACCTCGTGGGACGCGCGTCGAGTTCACGAGCAGTGCGGGGTCCAGTGGCAAGTACGAGGCTTTGGTGAGCGTGCCCGTGGGTATCTGGCTCCGCTCATCCGCCTGGCGCCGAAGTTCCTGCTGTTCACAGAGCCGCTTGGCCTGCTCAAGCAGCTCCATGTCCCGTCTGGACGAGCGCGGACCCGGGAGCTCAGCCTTGACCGCGAACTCGCCGTACTTGGTGTTCGCCTGGTTTGTGGTCTCGAACGGGAGCGAAGACTCGGGGCCACCACCGTGGGGCTCAGACGTTGACTTTGTGTGGAGCAGCACGCGGTCGTGCGTAGACTCGCGCCGCGAGTCCTTCATGTCGGGCGCAAAGTATGGCGCCGGCACCCTGCGCCGCGAGAAGCCCGTGCCGCTACGCAGCGCCTCCTCCTCGACCCAGTTGCCCACAAGTGTGCCCTTGGCGTTGTTCTTGTTGTATTCGGCGAACATGATTGGCGCTGTGAACCTGGGACTTGCGGGATCTCGTAGACGCCTTGGCGATCAAGAGCTCGTAACAAGCGATGAGCGTCGCTCTGCTGTGGAAGAGCTCGTAACAGAGGGCGTTGGGGTCTGGGCGAGTCGAAAGGGCCGGTTGGGTTGGCCTGAAATAACTCTTCTCATGTGCTATTCTTGATACTCGTTAGCGATGAGGAGAACAGACTTTGACGCGCTTGGCACGAGCTCACTGCGACCCAGGTCGGCCGACAGAGCGAAGAGAGCTCACAGACTGGCGAGCGTGACTCAACCAGACAAAGTTGCCGACGCACACGAGAGAGAGAAAGTTAGCGATGCGCCTCGCGGACCCGCAGGCCGAGCTACCGATCAAGAACTTTAAATATGTGAAGAACTGCACGGAAATGTACCTCTCGCAGCGCCGGATCCAGCGCATCGCCCACTTTGAGCCATTCGTGAACCTCGAAGTGCTCTGGCTCAACGACAACGAGGTACACAGTGACAGAGTAATCTCTCTGTAGGGAACTCGACTCGGTTGGCTGACTGAAAACAATTCCGTGGAACTCTATAGATCGAAGCGCTCGACGGCCTCGACACGTGCGTGCGGACCAAGTTTCTCTACGCGCAGAACAACCGCATCCGGTACGAGATCTCCTATATAGTCAACCAGTCAGCTACACTGCACCATGACTTATCAGTGCCACTGTCCTATCTCCGTAGGACCTTGGAAGGCAGTTCGCTCACAAGCTTCACGTTCCTGACAGAGCTTCGGCTGTACGACAACAAGCTCAAGGACCTCCACGGCTCGCTCGCAGTGCTGAGCAAACTGCACCACCTGCAGGACCTTGACCTCTTTGGGAATCCATTGCAGGAGGAGGAGAACTACAGGCTCCAGGTCATCAAAGCGATTCCGTCGCTCGTGGTGCTCGACCGGCACGTCATCACCCAAGAAGAACGCGCCAGGGCGGAACGGTACGGACTCCATTCATCCCGTACTTGTCTACGAGCGGGAGCGGCTTCTGATGGCATGACCGTGTGGTGTTCTTGTAGTTTTCGCCCCGTTCCCCACGACGCCGGCTCGCATGGCTCGTCCGAGAGCAGTGGCGCGAGCAAGAAGCCGAAGAAGAAGGCTGTGATCGCTGGAGCCCCACCGCAGGAGATGTCGGGCACCGTCAAGATGCTCTTCAAGGAGGTTGCTATAATCAAGCGCGAGCAGCAGGTGCATTGGATCAATGCAAGCGACTGTCTCGCTCACCGATTTATCTCATTAGCTGGTTGTCTTGTAGACGAAAGAGCTCGAGGCAGTCGAGCGCGAGTTGCTGGAGCTCTCTAACACGCACAAGATGCTGCTCGCGAATGGTGCGAATGCCAGCAGCAAGCTGAAGCAAGCGGGCACTACAGAAAATCTGGACGAGTGGGAACTGGCGGCGCTCAAGAAGCGCTTCCACGGCCTCGAAGAAAAGAAAAACAGGTGCGGCTTCGGGGCTCTGGAAACTGTCATTTTTTGCACCATTCTCGAGCAGTGCTATGCAGAGAAATCTGACAAAATGTGAGTCGAACGGATGGAATTTGGTGTATATGCAGCGGCGTGAAACGAGGCGAGATAGGTGCGCTGCTGGCGTACCTGGGTTCTCGAGGGTTCACTCTGTCAGCTGATGGTCGACCTCTGAAGGAGAGAGCTCTTCTTCAAAGTAGCTCTTTAAGTGGCGAAGTGGACGCGGCGCTGGCAAGGCTCTTCCCATCCGATGCGAATGTGACTTGGGCCAATCTGATGCAGGCATGTGAGACCTCGCTCGACAAGTTCATGAACGCTTTGGGTCTCATTTCCCCACTGTGCTGTTGCTATCTCCAGTGCCTCGAGAGTCGGCGTTTGGGCTGTGAGCTGATGACCTCTGACGAACTGAACCAGAGTGCAGCGGTCTGTTTCAAGAAGTCAGAACTGCTCCAGGTTGGCATTCCCAATGGCTGTTGGTTCTTACTTGTCACTTAGCTGACTGTGTTGCCATTCTGCAGTCGCGCCTTCAGTCTCTGCCTGCAAGCGATCCGAAGCGACAGCAGCTCGCACAGGAGAGTCTCGAGCTTTCCCAGCAGGCCTATCATTTGCAGACACTTGCTGAGAAGACCCATCCTGGACAGACTTCAGCCTCCGACTCGCCACGCAGTAGCAGCTACAAGAAACCGCTCTCAATCAGCCCTGCTGCCAGCAACGCACTGAACTCCACAGTACCTGATAGCACTGCGGTCGTCATGGTCCCAAAGACAAAGTACTTTGTGACGTCGTACACGCGTGAGGAGACAGCGTCGCCGGCCCCATTTGGCTCGAAATTCCACGAACTCAAGGAGCAGAGCGTGCAGGTGGACGCGGCGCTCACAGCAAAGTACAAGCTGCAGCAGAAGGTGCGTTGACTGCTATGACTTGCTGGTCTTGCCGACCCTCTCTGATATCGTGTTGATAAACCTGACAGGACTATGCAAAGTACCTGCACAAGCAGACGCCACACGCGACCAAACTCATCAAGCAGCATTTCCACATGTAACCCCAGCAATAATACACACACTGCACCTTTGCTCCTTGAGAATGATATTTTACAGTGGCTGGTTGGCTCCTCACTCGATAAAGTCCTCGAGGTCGGCGTACGCGTCGCTCCCGTCCTCGTCGCGCAGCCAGTCGTCAATGCAAGGGTGGCGGCTGCGTAGGCGCTTCTTGCGCTTCTTTACTATGGGCACGACGCCGAGCATGTGCGCCTTCGCGCCTCCTCGCTGTTTCTTCGTGGGCATGGCTCCACCCGCTAGAGATGACGTCATCTGGTCCGTGATTTGCGCCAGCATCGCTCGGATGCGTCCGCGTAGAGACCCTGTTAGCAGCGCCTGGGTCTGCAAGTTTGTGACGGAACATGGTAGCATGAATAGGATGAGTGAGCCAAACAACAAGAGAGTGAGAGGGCAATAATGCGATGCTGGTGGCTACGTACATCTCGGAAGAAGGACTCGATGAGCTGCGGCACGTCAAGGAGGAACACATTGATCTTCAGTGATGTCGTGGAGAGCTATGCAGAAAGAAACAGTGTGCACGACACACGGATCAGTCACGCTGTTAAGTGCAATACAAAGTTCAACAGACGCACCTTTGTCTTGGTCGCCGACTCTTTGGTGTTGTCTTTGAGCAGGTCCACCCAAACGCGCGCTTGCAGTGCGATCTGCACCGCTCCGTCGAGAATGTTGACGCTCAAATCGTCATCTACCTCACTTCTCCTGAGTTTGTTGGCGCGTGGGCTGTTTCCTGCTATTGAGCAGCTCGCTTTGCCGATCCGGAGACTCCCCTCGATGATGCTTAGCACCTTGAGCAGCACCTTCGCATTGCTCACCCACGACGCGTCTTTCGCTCTGAGCAGCGCGCGCAACACGAGCTCAAAGGTGCGCGTGCACAGCACAGTTGCAACAGTGCTGTGGCTAAGATTCACAGATCGACCGACATGTTTCGGCATCGAGAACTGCCTGAAGAGCGTTGATTGAGCAGCTTCCACGAACGTCAACAGAGCCAGGATCGCCGCACTCTGCGCCTCGCTGGATGGGAGATGTGGCTGGCGGTGTACACTTTCCGTCATCTCGTCATCATCGTCACCTGAATCACACGCCGCGGGGTTGGGTACAGCGATTGGTGTCTGACGTAAACGCTTTCGCTTGCTCGGCGTCACTGGCTCCTGCTTCGCGTAGGGTTCTGGAGGTGGCGATGCGACCGAACTCTGGTTTATCCTGCGGTTCATTCGTCTGGAAAGCTTCCGGATCGTGGACAGCAGCGCGATCTCGAACCCGGACGCGAGGAGAAAGCCTTCTATGCTTCCGACTAGGTTGACTACTGACATCACATCTTTCCCGATGTGTGTGGAGAAGCAGATGCCCAGCAACGCTCGGAGCAGAGGCGCGTGATACACTGCGTGCTCGCACATGATGTCATAGCTGTTGAGTGAGAGACTCAGAAGCTGTGACGACAGATCCTCGTCCCTACTGCTGTCGGCAGCGAGGTCACCGAGTCGTTTCACGAACAGCACCGTCGCAAGCTTGAGTTTTGGAAGATCACGCTGAGCCATGATGTGCTCCAGGTCTTGAAGGAACACCGCTGCGAGCGCGAGGAGCCCACCAGTATTATCTCCATTCGTGCCGCTTCCACTTGCCTTTCGGTCAGCCTTCGTCGTCATTAACCTGAGAACTGCATGGTCAGTCGCCCTCGCCCCGCTCTCCTCTGTCATTCGAGCCAAAGTGCGGCCAATCGCAGCAAAAGTGCGCACGAGAAGGTCTTCTGCAGCTTTCGAGTCGAGCAGCACGACCTGTTTGATGCTCTTGGGTGTCGCTACGAGATGGCGTAGCGACTTGGGGAACTTGAGCACGAGCGAGTCCGAGTACACTGTGAAGACTGACCGAGGGCTACTTTCGGACAGTGTTGGACTGGTGAACACTTGGTCGCGCACGGTAATGTACAGTTTCAGAAGCGCTTTCAGCACACCGTTCCGAGTTTCAGTGTTGCTTGTCCGGTCGAGCAAGCCCCTTTCAGCAGCAGTGCTGTTGCAGCAACTATCCAACACGAACAGCATGCTGTCGAACGAGAGTCCCCCGTCATTCTTCAGCATCGCATACCGTTCGCCAGACTCGGAAGCCGCGCCGCCTGCCAGGCTGGTGCTAATTTCGCCGATGATCTGTGCGCTTCGGCCATCAATGACGCTCGATATGCCGTAAAACGATGTCGCGAGGTATTCTTTTGAATGCTTTACGTCGATTGCGGCAGCGTCGGTCGTCACGAGTTTCCGCAAGAGGCGATGCAGGCAGAGCTGCACTTCCAGCAGCCGCCAGATCGAAAATACACCATCACCACTGGTTTCCGTACTCGGCATGGCACTGTCACGAATCAGTAGCTGCTCGGTCGTCACGCTACAGAGCGCAGAGCCAATTCCGATACGCGACAGCAGCCGCCACATTGCCTTCTTGTTCAGAGTCTTCGTACCAAAAGTTCGCCCTCGGCGTCCACCGAACTCGTCTTCTGCATCGTCATCTTCGTCGTTGTCATCGCTGCTTTGGGCGATCCAGTGGAAGAAAAACTCCCAATTCGAGACAAAGCTCACAATCCAACGCAGCATGTCCGCTCCAAGTGCAGGTACAGAGAGCGGTGATCCGTCCTCCATCGTGTCTTGAGCAGCAGCAGCAGCTTCAAATGAGAGGCGACACGAGAGCGCCTTCTGAAAGACGAGCCCGACCGCCGCCGCGCCATCTGCGCTTGAATTTTGTCGATAGAAGCGGTCAAGAGCGCTGAGCTGGAAGCGGTGGCGCTGTGTTGACGAGTCGTCATCGTCGTCTTCCTCCTCACCCTCGTCGCCAAACTCTACATCGTGCTTTTCGATAGAGTCGGTCGCAACAGGACGAAGGAATTGTAAAATCTCGCTGGAGAGCAGCCGATGGAGCTCTTCCCAAGAGCTATGACGAAGTTGAATGACCGCTTTGCCCTGCTTGTTCATAATGAACAGGTGTTCCAGACGGCCGAGCGTCCACGCGTGGCTTCCCTGGCACACCAGCAGACTGTTCTTCAAGGCCGATACGATTTCCTCCTTCACAATATAAGAAGCAATACGTCACAACGTCAGATTACTCTACAGTCCGCACCGCAAGACAGCAAGGGCAAGTAATGAGCACTCCGTACCTCCTGCAGTGCATCAAAGCGGAAGCCTCGCTCGAGCCAGGAACACCAGAGATCGATCGCGAATTGCTGGTGTGCTGGGTTCGCGACCGAGAGCAGTTTGCGCAGGAACACCATCAGAAAACTGTAGAGGTCTGGGAATATACAGTCATTTTTTTCGTGAGCCATCGCATAGGCCACGACCTAATTTGCATGGAAATAAATATTAACCCACCTTTGTGAACTGTTGCCAGCTGCGACGTCATCAAGAAGAAAGCGCGAGCATTGCTGAAGTAACTCTGGAACAAGGCGCTAACAAGCAGAACGAGATGTGAGGTACGGACTGCTGCGATACATGGTGAAGCGCGAAAAGTACAAACCTGAGCCAATCTTGAATGGCGTTGAGATGTGGGAAGAGCACGGCTGGTTGAGAGCGAAAGAGTAGGTCGAGCGCTCCGCCAGCGATCTGTAATTCGCAAATAATGACGATTTAAAATGGTGAGAGATGTGGGTGCATCACCAACCAACACGCAAGTACGAGAAGAGTCGACCGGTCTTACCTGGGCACACTCGTGGCTTTTTGCGGCTTCAAACAAATTGCTCAGCATCTCAGAACGGATCTCGGGTGCCTGCCATTTCCAGCAAGAGAAACCAGACATTGTCCGTCAGATTCGCACCTAGCAACGGCAAACACAAGGGCTACTGAGTGACGTACCGTCTGGAAGACTGCAAGTAGCAACATGCGAGCGAGCGCATCTTTGCTGATAATTGCGCTAGATACACCACGTACTAAATCTGGATCATTGTCCACCAGCCCGACATTGGACTCCTTTGAACGCGTCACGTCGCTCTCCATCCAGTAGAAGGCAAAATCCATGAGCAACAGTGCTTTCCACTCGCGCGAATGCACCTGTTTGCCTCCGAATGTGAGCAGCTGCGTCACTCGTTCAGTCAAGTACTTGTGCAGATCCTCCATTCCACCAGACGCGTCAGTAGCTTTTCCATCATGGTAGCGATCCAGGTCCAGGCGGAAAATCGTCCATGTAAGTTTCTCAATCTCTGTGAAGACTCTCGCGTCAGTGGCGATCCGAGATGACGTCGTGCGGTGGTGCAGAATGGGTCTGGACACCTGTAGCGCGTGAAAGAGGAAGACAAGATCGCGCCAGTCGAGCAGCAATCTCAGTCCCCCACTTCCCTCTGGCGACTCGCGCTCATTTCCGCTATCACTGCTTTCGTGCTCGAGACTGACTCGTATGGACTCACACACGAGCGCCACGGTGTTCTGGGACTGGTGCAGACACTGTCGATACGAAGAGAAATATACCCCATCAGTATCTAGTGGGCTATGGGTAGAGCGATTGAATAACCACGAACCATCTGGAGGTTAAACTCTGCCTCCTGGCGCAAGCGAGGCGGCAATTGGCAGAACACGTGGCGCGCAATGGCGATCCAGTGCGCGTCGCCTGTGACGCTGGCGATAGAGACGCACTCGCGGATGATCGGGTTCATGCTCTCGCTCGGGAGCTCCTCAGAGCCAGTTACCATGCGTTCTAAGTTTTCCTATTTATCATCATCAACAATAGCAATTAGTCAGTCAATGAGACTCGACACAAAAGAGAAGAAGCTGCCACGCGCACCCGCAGCTGGCTCCAGCCACTCGTCGACACGATCGACGCACTCTCTTTAAGCAAATCGAGCAAGAGCGGGATGCTCTTGGTGGTCCACGGCAGCTCCAGTAGCTTCACGAGGTTCTAATAGGCGCACACGCACACAACAGTCGCAATATACAACAGTTAACCACACACGCATGACGAAATAAAATCAACAAGCCTGTCAACAAAAATACCTCTTGCAGCTCCCGATCGCCTTTCTCTGAGTCACCACCACTGCTACTCATCAGCTCCACAAGCACGCCCAGCATAATCGGAAGCAGACTGAGCACCTGCGGCAGCGCTTTCCGCGCATTTGCGGTCCCATGCGCATCAATTCCGTCACTCAGCAGCTCAAAGATAATGCGCAGCAGCATGCGCACTTCGTCTGCGATTGCGACAGTGCGAACGCGCGTGTGGAGAGAGGCATTCACGCTACTGCTGTTGTTATTGTGACGGTCGTCGTCGTCCAATGCGCCCAGGTACCCCAAACTGATCTCTGTGAGCCACTGCATGCACTCGAGCTCACTCGCCGAACCGTTCCAGACGAGCTATGTCACCATACAAATAGTAGTATAAGCTAAGCATATGCACACATAAATACAGAGTGCATGTGACGACATAGACGCACCTGAATGATGCGCGTGGCGGTGCGCAGCCGCGCGGTCTCGGAGCGCAGCAGCAGCTGCACGAGCGCGAGCCAGTCCCCTCGCTTTTGCTGCTGTTGGTCGCTCTTCTTCTTGGCTTCGAACGCGGCGAAGCCATCGAGCAGCCCATTGAGCTGCACACATGGGAGCGACAGCCAGAGAGAGAGCGATGGCAAAATTCGCATCATTGTCAGTCACAATAGCGCAGCAAATGGAACAAAAGTAGCACGAGCAGACGCATGAGAGAGAGCATGTGACGCACCTCCTCGCGGTCGATGGACACGAGGTACTGGGCCACGGCGCCGGCGTCGCTCGCGCTCGCGCGCAGCAGCTCCGTCACGTCCTGCTGCTGCATATTTGAATTTAAATACTGGCAACAACAGCAACCGAGTCATTTGACTTGATTAAAGTAAGCGCCATTTTTTTACATTTTTCCGTGTCCGATTTGTGAAAAAGAGTCCAATCAGCAATGTCAGAAGCTCATTTTTGAAGCATTGCGAGCATCACGCATGCCACGCGAGCTGATCACCGTGCAGGTGGGGCAGTGCGGCAACCAGATTGGCCGCCAGTTCTGGGAGCTGGCGCTCCAGGAGCACGCCAAGGTGCGCTTGCTGTCATCACTAGTGCGCTGTCCTCTCCAAGCTAATACCCATGTTTTATTCGTACGCAGCACGCCAAGAACGGGCGCTTTGACGAGAGCATGAGCACGTTCTTCCGCAACGTGGACACGCGCTATGCGGACCCGCTGGAGCTGCCGTTCGCGGACGGCACGTCGACCATCCGGTCGCTTAAGGCGCGCGCGATCCTCGTGGACATGGAGCAGGGCCCTGTGGCCGAGACGCTCTCCGGCCCGCTCGGCGAGCTCTTTGACCAGCAGCAGTTCATCACAGACGTCTCGGGCTCGGGTAACAACTGGTATCTAGTTATTGTATGCTATCGTCGCGTGTGTGGGAGGTGTGTATATTAAGTGTATACTGTGTAGGGCGCACGGTCACTGCCTGTACGGACCAAAGTATCAGGAGGAGCTGCTGAGCAAGCTCCATCGCGCCGTCGAGCTCTGCGACTCGCTCCAGTCCTTCTTCGTGCTGCACTCCATGGGCGGCGGCACTGGTACATTACTACTGCATAGCCCAGTCTATAGCTTTTAGACAACTGACCATACATATATCTGTTCATTTCTGTACTGTATAGGCTCCGGACTCGGGACGTACATCCTGGGCCTCCTGGAAGACCATTTCCCGGAAGTCTACCGGTTCACGAGCTGCATCTTCCCGTCCGAGGACGACGACGTGATCACGTCGCCCTATAACAGCGTGCTGGCGCTGCGCGAGCTCACGGAACACGCCGACTGCGTGCTGCCCATCGAGAACGAGGCGCTGATGAACATGTGCGCCAAGATGGACAAGGCGAAGGTAAACTTCAGTTCGCTAGCGGACACTGGTCTGTCGTCGTCGTCTGCTGGCGTGAATGCTGCGGTGGTGAACGGCTCTCGCCTATCCGATGGCATCGACTTGCGAGAGCTCGAGCACCTGTACATGAAAGACGGTGGTGGACGTGCGAAACGAGCCACGCCAGCCCAGATATCCAAGAAACGAGCAGCTACAAATGCCACCGCGGCAGCAAAATCGAAAGCCAAGACAGACAAGCAGGTGACAAGCGCGTTTGGCGAGATGAACAACATTGTCGCGCGGCTGCTGACCAATCTCACGAGCTCCATGCGGTTCGAAGGCTCGCTCAACGTGGACCTGAATGAGATCACAACCAACCTCGTGCCCTTCCCCAAGCTCAAGTTCTTGCTCTCGAGCATGAGTCCCATGTTTGCCACCGCAGACGCGCGCCAGCAGCCCCGGAAACTCGCGCAGATGTTCTCGGACGCGTTCCAGAAGTGAGTACTATACGTCTGTGCTCAGTCTGGTTGTTTGTAAAATGAGTGATACTCACTCCTTCTGATGTGCGCAGAGACCATCAGCTTATCTGCACGAACCCGCGCGCAAGCGTGTACCTGGCGTGTGGCCTTCTGCTGCGCGGAGACATTGAGGTCTCGGACATCAACGCCAACATTCAGCGGATCCAAGCAGACGTGCGCATGATCCACTGGAACCAGGAGGGCTTCAAGGTCGGACTCTGCTCAGTGCCGCCCATCGGCCAGCGCCAGGCGCTGCTCTGTTTGGCAAACAACTGCTGCATCCGTGAGACTTTCGAGCGCCTGCGCGACCGCTTCACGAAGCTTTACAAGCGCAAGGCACACGTGCACCACTACACCGAGTTCATGGAGGGTGAGCGGCTGGGCGAAGCCCTCGAGAACGTGCGCGATCTCATCGGCGAGTACGCGACGCTTGAGCAGTCCGCGTACCAGCCGAGTGCACCATCAGCCACCACGAGCAACTCGCGACGTCTGCAGCCGTTGTTTTAAGCAACGTGAGTGTGCTGGAGGCAGGATGGGAATGGATCGATCAACTGGGTTGGCTTGGGATACACTTCTTGTGATTGTCAAGTATTGACGTCGCGCATGGAGTTTGGCGTATGGGGTGCTGACAATTGGGTCAAGATACGGTCCTGACTTCTACGGAGTTGACGAAGGCGAGTTGGTGTACTATCTGAATGATACCATTGCTCCATTTGGATGCGACGCAAGTGCCGTCCAGGCGAAGCGGAGATTACCCGTCGAGCACTACGACAGCAAGTACGACAACTGGATGGGCATGGAGGACGCTGAAGTGGACCAGCTGAGGCGCATCGACTTCTTCCAGGACGTCGCGGACAAGTTCACGCTGCCTGAACTCAAGATGCAGGACGACAAGCTAGCGAGCAAGTACTTCAACGAATAGATGCTTTGGCGCAAGGATCTCATGCGGCTCCACGTGCTCATGAGGTTCGATTCTCTGCGCATCTACTGTCACGAGACCAATTGCATGGAGAAGCGCGAATTTGTGGTCGAGATGCGGCTGGAACGACGATTGGAAGAGAACAGAAATGGCGGAGAGCGGTGTCTAGGTTAGTGCAGATAAAGTGAGAACGAACCTGCTGGGTGTTTACTTGAGTTGAGAGTAACGTCAGATCAAGGTTCGCCAAGACAATAAATAAGTACCTGTCTGGCGGTCACTGCTTCATGAACTTCTGCACCTCCTTGGAGTTGAGGAACTTGAGATAGAGCGGCGCAATGTCGTTGTAGAAGAGATTCTGGCCGTTCGACGGGTTCATAGCGCCAAAGTTCGTCGTGCGAGACGTTATCGCAGCGTCCGAGAGCCGCTGCTGAGCTCTCGTAACTCCTCGAGGTGAGCGACCGAGAGACTCTTTGCTGCTACTGTTTGGTGCTGGCGCTGTATCTTCTGATGTGATGCTGGTACCTTCCAGGTTGCTTTTGGGTGAGCGCTTATCCTGCGGTCTGGAAAAAGTAACGGAGCCTTTTGGGCGTCCTCCTGGTACTAAGCCATCTCCGATTGACTGCCACTGTCTCGGTGGTCGCGGAGTGATTGGCTTGCCTGCTGACGACTGCTGAGATGACGCTGCTGGCTTTGATTTGCTTATACCTCTCGGAGTCTGGAAGCTGCTATCTGCGAACTCTTCTCCATATTCGTCTGAGTACCCATCCAGTGGCTCTCGCACGACAGGATTGCACCACGAGGCGTCAAGTTTGCGCTTGGGGAAGATAGCGGTAGGGGCGCGCGGCTTGACAGTGTTGAAACTGTCGTAGTCCATGAAGAGCTCCGACGGGAGTCCTGCGATCTGCTCGATCTCGACAGTCTCGGGCAGGATCACCGCTGCAATGGGTTTGGGCTCCACGATCGAGAACTGCGGGTTGTAGTGCGTCGGTCCTGGCTGCGGACTGCGGCTTCGCTCTTCGTGGATGATGCGCTTCATCATGCTCCGGAAGCTCACGTAGCCTTTTTGTTTGCGGTCAATGTGGTTCCACAGGTCCTCAAGCTCGTGCTCCAGCGCATGCGGAAATATCCACTTGATGCCTTCAGAGAACCCGTAGAAACGCAGCACGAGCGCCTTGGAACTGTCGTCACTGTCACTGTCATCTTGGTTTAGTTCTCGCTCTTTTAGTTGCTTGCCTTTGCGCCGAAACACGATCCCGATACGGCGACACATGATCGGCTGAGTCTCCGGTGCGTTGCACAGAGTGTCGAGCAGCGAGATTAACGAGCGGCCCCTGCGACCCACACAACAACAGTAGTTAATTAGTCAATCAGCACTTTGCCATGGCTGAATCTCAACATCGTCGTCATACTTTTCGTCAATCGCTGATGCTGGGTGCCAGTGAAGCATCTTCGGGTCGACGAGCTCCTCCGCTTCATTATCCAGGAGGGCATTGTACTTCATCACGGTGCGCATCGCTGAAGAGCTTTTGGGCTGTTTGTGGATCAGCGGGAGTCGAACCCCACCAAAGGCTCGGCTGTCGCCGCCTTCTTCCTCGGCCCCAGACTGGAACGGGAGCATAAAGCTGCCTTTGCGACGCAAGAGGTGGATCTCGTCCTCAACGAGGAGAGGCGGTGCAGCATTCGCCCTCTGAACCGCTTTCATGACGCTTTCCTTACTGCCACCCATGGGATGCGAGAAAAGGACGTGGGAGGAGAGGAGCAGCTTGCGCCGCTGCCAGTTCTGCCACACGAGGAACCACGTCGTCGCGTTGATCTTGCTGAACTCGAGGCCGTTGAGCGACACAGAGACCATGTACACGCCCTCTTGTGGAAATGCTGGCGCAGTGCACAGAAGCCTCTCGGGCGATACAAAGCTGGCTTTGGTATCCACAAACAACGGCAACATTGGAATCTGTGGACTGATGTTGGGGATCTGCTTTGTGTCCTCATTGCGCGTGTGTGAGCCACCCGAAGTCGTCGTTGGCTGCTGCTGGTTGCCATCGCTGAGCTCTGCGTTTTGTTCCTGAAGCAGCTCGAATCGCACTGTAATTGTACCTGTGTTGATAAATCCCCTGCCGTCAATGTCGATCGTGAAGCCGCCGTAGATGGGGCCGTTCATGGGAGCAACCGAGCGCATCTCGGGGACCTCACTATAGATGTGGAGAGTCATCGGCCAGCCCGTAAACTGCAGACAGAACCAACAAGTGTCAGAACAAGCGAGGGACTTTGTAAACATCCACAATGTGGTCAGGCGCATACCGTTTTGTGGACCCCACCGAGCCAGATGTCCACCTGGATAGGGGGCGTGAGAATCAAAGGGTTCGCATAGTACTCGTTCCTCAGTTGAGACTGAGGTTTCCGCTCATGCAAAGTACTGGAAGACTGAAGCAGCAGCTCTTTCGGGATCGTACAAAGCACTTCGCCGTCGACGCAGCTACCTTGTACTGATTTCTGGCTCGAACCTCGCGTGAACGAGACCTGGACGGCCGTGTACAGCGGGTTCTGCGTCGTGAAGTTGATCCCACGCAACTTGAGCTCGATCTTGGTATTCGCTGAGATCCAGTCGGGCACGAGCTCGGTGATGCGCGGCGACTGGAAGACCACCAGCTCCCCTGGGCATGCGAAGAACTCTATGCCGTTGATTGCGATGTACATTTTGACGATCGTCCCGCGCGGAAAGTCAGGGAGCTCGCACTCCATGCGCTCGCTAGTGAGAATGTTAAGGCGACTGGTGCGAATGTCGCTCTCGTCCGACTTCGAGCAGAAGCGAGCTGCGCATATTAATGAGGCACAAGAGCCACCAATTTCGTTAGCCAGCAGGCAATCTGTGATCAGCTGTGGCACACACACACAGACAGATCTATCTACGTACCGGTGGCGACATTCGTTGACGTGAAGCTCTTGCCTTCAATAGTCAGCCTCGACGTGTAGATACCGTCGCTGGGCTTCACACCAAAAATTGTGGGGATCAGGTAGAGATGCACCTGTCGAGTGAATACGAGCAGGTCCTCCTTGGAATGCGCGCCAGCTCCTGCTTTCGATTTCCCCCTTCGTGATCCTGATCCTGGTCTTAGCGCCACTAATTTGTCGCAATACACGATGTAGCGGTCTTTGTCTTGCACAATAGCGCTCTCTTCACCACGTCGTCGAGAGCTACTTGCTTCGCCGTTGCTGGAGTCCTCTTCCAGTCGACTGTCACTCTCAACACTAGCAGTAGACATATGGATACTCGTGTGCTGACGTGGCAGACTGACGCTTTTGAAGTCCATGCCGTTTGTGGAAACATAGATGACCACGTCTGTATTTCCATGCGATGGCGCGATGGCTTGCAGCGAGGGCGTGACGCAGGAGACACACGTGCTCGAGCGATACTTGGCGTCAACCACGACCACTCGATCAGCGTCGATCGGTAGCAGCACATGTGGCACACTAGAAGACGTCTTAGTATCCGATGACACTCTTGAGAACGCAAACGCGACACGAAGGGCCCCTGAATTCGCAAAATTCATGCCAGAGATGTGCATCTGCGTGCCACCGCTGATCGAGATGAAGGACGGCTCGACGTTCAACAAGATCGGCGTTGGCGTCAAATAACATCTTTGAGGAGCGACGGACCAAAAATCCTGTCCATTGAGTGCGATCTCAACAAGGAGCTCATTGGGGACTATCGAAATCACTGCGCCTTGGTGGTGACGGAACAAGCGCGAGAGGATCTTCTCCTTCTTCTTGTGCAGCGCCTCTTCAAGATGCAGTTGCTGCTGCTGGAGTTTTTTTGTCGTGAGCACTGACAGAATGGACGATTTGAGAGCATTCGAGGTCGAGAACTTGCTCGACGCGTGTTTCTTCGGCTGATTAAGTTTTGGAATGAAGCTGATTGCGAGCTCGACCTCACCCAGGGCTACTGTATTCACTGGTCGACTCTGCTGTTGGTCTTTCTGCTGCTGTGAGTGGTGATAAGGTTCGCTACCAGCGTCCAATATGTTTCTTTCACCAGTCTTTTGAAGCGGGAACCACGCGCGGAAGGAGAACGCGTGGCTGAAGTCGTTCGGACCCACAAAGTTGATCTCCACGTTGCCGACGATCTCGCTTTGGTCCATCGTCAACTGGTTTTCAATTACCACCCGAATTGCAGGTGGTACGCCAGTCGATTCCTTCCACTCAAAGTCGAACAACTCGTTCCACACTGGTGCGAACGTGCCTTCTTTGCGGGTGCTCTTGAGACGGACCTTGTTGCAACTAAGCACTGCGAACGGGTTGCACGTATGCTTCTTCGACACGTGGAGGTTCCGACCGCGCAGCAGGGAGATGTAAATGCCACTATCCCGATTCCAGATCTTCAGCGGGCCACTGCTGCTGGTAGCAACAGCCTTGGCGCCATGTCGTTGCGGTGACGAAGGCGCTGCCACCGCTTGTAGTGCAGACTGCACCATCACTCCATCTGGAAGTAACGTTGCGACAGCGCTACTCACGTTAAACCGCGGCACGAGCGAGACAAACTTGCCTTCGCTCGTCAAGTGGGCGTCCGAGACCTGCATCTGCCCTCGTCGCTTGAAACGCGTCTTGTGCACGTGTCTGAGACTCATCGCGGCTTTGTCGTCAAGGCCCTGAACAATTAGCTCGAGCGACGATAGCCCGCAGACAAGTCCCATGGTCGGCGTGATGAGCTTGATCGTCGGCGCCTTGTACATCACGAACGGGATCTCGTCCTGTCCGAATCGCAGCTGTACGTATGGTGGGGGTAATAGGCTTGAACTAGCAGCACCACTCACACCAGTAGCTACAGCAGCCGCGCTCTCAAGCTCTCGCTTCGTACACAGACACAGTTCGACGTTCACAGTGATGTTCTGAAGGCCAAACTTGCTCTGCGGCGTGTAGAAGTAGATTGAGTCTTCGGAATGGTAGAACTCACCCGGCACCGTCACGCTCTCGAGCTCGCGCGCGCCGCGGATCCACTTGAGCCGTACGGTCGGGGTCAGCTCCCAGCGGGACATGCACGCACTGATGTTCGTCCCGTGGAGCGCAGTGTACGTGTTGCCGCCCACGGGTCCTCCTCGCGGTGTGACCGAATCAATACTGAAGAGAAGCAAGTGGGAATTCGGCGTCGCCTCCGTGAAGTCGCGACCATCAAAGGACACCCGGTAGAAGAGATTGTACGTCGCGAGATTGGGCGGAATCACGCACGCAAGCTGGGTCGACGACACGAATCGCCCTTCAAAGTCGCGCATAAAGAATTCGCTCGTGCGCTTCTCCAGCCGCAAAATGCGGTTCACTTCGCCCAGCACCTGGTGCTCCTCCGCGCCCGTGAGTGTGGACTTTACACATGCGAACACGCGGACGATGATCTTCCCGCCTTCGCAGTCGATGAAGCCGCTGCCGTGAATCGAAATATCGCCTCCTGTTGAACGCGGGAGCACTTTCGGCGTCGTCTCGAGAACTTTCGGCAGGTCATAGACGTGGTACCAAGACGAAAAGCCTCGTAGCGCAGTCGATGTGTTGCGAATCTCCTCGCACGACGAGTAAAATGAGTCGCCGGACGAGATTTGCACGCGTAGCTTCTGAGGCGTCTGCAGCGGTTGCAGTTTGCACATCACAACGTTGGCGTTGAGCATAGGTGGCGACAGGTGCAGCAAGAGATCGATCTCGCTGTTGATAAGTGGAGATGTGGACGCATCACCACCAAAGCTCCTGCCCTTTCGGAAATGCTCCTCGAACACGAAGGTCTTGCGCCCCATGACGCCATCCTGCAGCGTGTCTAGCGTGGCCACCGCTCGCGCGATCTCGATCGGCTTGGGCAGCGACGTGTCACTGATCTCCAGCGTCAACAGGATTCGGTTTTGCTTGGAGAAGACCTGAATCTCGTACTGCTCTTCCCAGCTGAGTACTGACATGCTGGACAACAACGCGAGCAGACTCCCCTCACGACACGTTGCAAACTCAGTCTGCTTGCCACACTCGATTCGCAGCGTGAGTGTGAAGTTCGAGACCGAAGCAAGTGGCAGCATGATCTCTTCCTCTCGTTTCTGAGCTGCCGCTGCGGATGAAGTGGGTGCTCCAGCTCCAGGCATGAAGCTTGGGACCCCCAGTGACTGCAATAGCCACCTCAAATTCTTGATCGCAGCCACACGCAAGATGAGCAAGTGAATCTTCTCTACCGTCGCGTTCACGTTGAAGTACCTCGCTGCATCCGAGAGGCGGACGAGGATCTTGCGATTCTCGACAAAGTTCTCGCCCTCGACGCGGAGCATCATGCCCTTGTCGACGAGGCCGCACGGTGGGTCCAGGGACGTGATTCGCCAAGTGCGCGGGTCGTAGCACTGGATGCAGATGGAATTAGAGAACGTGACGCCAGCGAACGTGACCATGAGTACCGTTGGACCGCTGAATAGAAGCTCGGGCATTGCGCACTCCAACTTGACTTCATGCATGAGCAGTGGCGCGCCCATGAATGTCGCCAGATCGACTGAACCGGGAAGAATCAGCCGCGCTTCCGAAGAGCACGAGAGGTTGCGACTCGAGTCCGCACACGCGAACCAGATAGAAGCGCCGACGGTTCGGCTTTTTGTCGGGGTCTCGATTACTGGTGATGGTTCCAAATTCTGGATTATTGATCCATCTCGTGTCGAAGAGCTTGGCTCCAATGACGCGAGATCGTCAAGCGTGGTCAAGAGACAGTCGACGGTCGTGACTTGCGCTCCTCCATCGGGATCGATCATCACACTTGCAACAACCCACACACCCGACCACGAACCCAATACTCCACTCAGGAAGAGCTTCACGCCAGTATGATCGCAGAGCGCAACTTGAGTCTCACAATAGTGGTCGTCTTCTTTCGATTCAGCGTCTTCCAACTCTACACAGAAGTAGGACGTCGCGTGACTGAATCCAAGCTGCTCAGGGTAGACGATAAACGAGTGTAGCTGTAGGGTTTCCAGCGATATGACACCGTCTCCATCTTCCGTCTGCAGCTCCATTTTTTGCACTGAGTTGCCTTTAGAAGTCACAATTTTCACCTTTATGCGCTCAATACTTGAGCAGAAGACGACAATTCTGAGAGATGACTTGGGCGCGTGCTGGATCATTAGGATGTGCGAGCTGCTAGTGACTCCTCCTTCTCTATCGGTTTTGCTGCCATTTGATTCGTTCCTCCGATCAGCCCCCTCTGTGAGCTGTTTTTTCTGCTTTCGCCGATACGCGATCCCTTCGCAAATGATCGCCGAGTACGAGGCGTATCCAGTGTTTACAGGCGAACTGGCCTTCAGCAGCATCTCAGACCCCCAATCCGTCATCTCGAAGACACAGCAGCCGTTGTCGTCTGGAACACTTGTGCCGATCTCGATCTGGCTATCCACGCGAGAGACCGACACGATCACTTTCTTTATCAGGCGTGGCTGAGGAGGCACCATGTGCACGCACACAACGTGAAACTCACGCTCTCGCCATGCAGTCGATACGGCAAGCGACTTTAAGAGCGAGCCGCGGTGACTCATCTGCGCGATCAGTGGGTGCATCGGCTTGTGAGCGCTCCGTTCTTCGCTGTCTTGCCCAGTAGTAATGGAGCTCGAACTGCCATCAGCAGTGTCGTCATCCTCCACGAAATCCTCCCACACAAGCACCTTGCTGGCTTTCACGGTCGCCAGGTTGAGCATGCGTTCACTGTAGTGCTCTTCATTGGTCACGCACTGTGCGAGCAGGTAGTTGAAGACCGTCGAGGGCGAGCAGTTGAGCATGAACGGGTCGCCGCCAATGTTGGAGCAGAAGCGGTACTTGTCGTCCTCCTTGATCGATACGGGGTTGTGGATGTGGATCTCCCCCAGGCAGATGAACTGCTGGGCGTTGAGCGACAAGAACACCCGCACAGCGCCCTGGCACGAGAAATCCGGGATCGGACATGTCAGTTCGCATAGGCGGACCACTTTTCCGGCAATGTACGGCGACGTTGTTTGGCTCGAGGTCGCTGCTGTTGCTGCTGTCTGTGTGCTGCTGACAGGTCTGTTGGGTGTCTTGCCGCTCGACTCGTCGATAGAAGGACGCGGTGGCGTCGGACGCGCGCGTACATTCGTTGGCAGCACGTTGCCTGCACCAGAGCTCGACAGCAGGTTGTTAGAGCTCGCCGAGATGCTGCTGTTGCGAAAGTACGTGCTCCTCCTTCGCATTGTAGACTGGGTCTTGAACTTCGGCAAATCTAGCATGAGCAGCTCACGCGCGACACCCGTCTCGTGTAAAACTGCGCTAGAGCCGCGCCGCTTCCAGAAAATCGGCTGCGGGAGGCCTTCAAAGCGGAAACAGATGCGCTCGGGCGCGTCGCTCAGACGGTAGCTCTTGGGCAGCTGGACCGTGATGATGCGCGTCTCGAGCGGCGCGCGGTCGAGTGACCTGGTCGGCAGATGCTTTGGGAACCACGTGATCTCGTTTGGGTCGGCCTCCACATAGTAGTGGAATGTCACGCTGTGCGCGATGAACTGCTCGCCGGCATTGAGCGTGAAGTCCACAAGCACGTTCACAGTGGACGTCACGTCGATGGAGTTCCCCTTTGCAGTGTTCTTCATAATCGTGCGGGTGATCTTGAGTATGCGAGAGGAGCTGCTGCCGTGGCGCTGGCGAACGCGCACGCTCTGCTCTGCCAGCTGTTGGAACGTATGCATACGTGCTCTGCCGGTTAACGTGTCCTTGTGTCTTGGTGTGCCCGACGCATTACCACCTGCATTGCTGTTGTTGCCAGATACAGCCTCGACTGTGATCACTTTGTCGAGGATCTCCACGGGCGGCGTCTTGCAGATGATCAGCGGTGAGCAGCTCAGCGAGCCATCAGGGAACGTGCGGCTGTAGTTTCCTGGGATGATTACAAACTCTCGCTCGTTCAGACTCGAGCGAAAACGCACAAAGATCTGGCCCGTGTCAAGCAAATTGGTGCCTTCGATGACCAGCACTGTACCGCCGGACGTTGGTCCACAGCTTGGCGCGATCTCGGCGATCGCCGGCGACTCGTAGCTGTAATACCTCTCTCGTTCCTTCACGCTGAAGAACGTGCACGTCGACATCGACGCTGTCTTGGTCTCTTGCGTGAGTGGAAGGATGACGTCGAGCGTCGCAGCGTACGCCGATCGCAGCAGTGGCGCTCTGCACGTGATCCTGCCGTTCACATGATCGATTTCGCCAACCGTGTGGATCAGATCCAGTCCCAGAGGCTGAGATGAGCCACCGCCGCTTCCTTTCTGACTCACTGGAGCTGCAGCAGTGATCGGATCTGTGGAGCGCTGTGGTGCAAATTGCACCTGGCACTTGGACTCCTTCGCCAGCATTTTGGCGAGCTTCTTCGCCATGAACAAGATCACAGTTGATCCACCAGCCGCTGGTCCCGTCGGAGTCGCGAGGAAGAACGGTGCCGAGAAGTATCGGAACGGGAGGAGTGATGTGCATGCAGTTCCTCCGTAGTTCCCGTGCTTGGCGTTCATGTAGTTGGATTTTGAGAACTGCTGGCCATTCAAACTGATCTCAATCTCGTAGAATCCCGGCTGGAGCGACTGGACCGAGCACTCCAACGCACTGGGACCCAACGTGTCGTCGACGGCTGGATTGACCTCGAGGAAGTACGCTTCAACCACTTTCGACGTGATGCAGGACTTGTCCTCCGGGTTCTGTAGTTGGAAGCGCGCCAAGGGCTTGCAGTCGTAGTTGCGAAGATGGTCGCCGGCGATGAGGATCTGACTCACACTTTCAAGAGGTGACCAAGCAGGCGTAATGCGGCGAATCACTGGGTCGACGTAGTAAATGTACCGGAGCGTGCTCTTCGTCTGCACCGACGTGTAGTTGATGCCATTAAGCGAAATGTTGAGGTACGCGACGCATTCCTGGCTCACAGCGGGGGTGATAAAAGCCACGGCCTCGCCAACAATCTTGCCCTTGACGAGGAGCGTCACTACCTTCGCAGTCTCTGATGGTTCGCTTATAAGCGGAGCTGTACTGGTGGGATCTACCTCTGATGAAGGACTTACTCGAAGTAGCTCGCCGTCGTTGTACATCGTGATGCTCACTGTGATCTCACCCGTGTCGACAATCTTCCCACACCACGCTAGTACTTCAGTGCCCCCAGTAATGGGACCAGCGCTTGGTTCAATGTTGATCACGCCTTTCGGAGGGTCATAGAACAGAAACTTGATCATCGAATCCGAAAACTGCTGCGACGCGCCTCGCATAAGTGCAATCTTTATCGCCACCAGCTCATTCGAGGGCCATGCTGGTGCAGACGCCGTGATCACGAGCGCCTCTGGGTCAAATTCTGCCTCAACATCTTCGTTTTGACCTGTCTTGTCGCTCTGGAACCTCACGATACATTGCACCAGCGCTCTGTTTTCTGGAAGGCCACTAGTATCCCGCACCACCAGTGTCACAGGAGTACCGCCGGACACTGGTCCACAAAGAATGCCTTTGCTGGAGAACTTGGTGCTCGTGTGGTACTCGAAGAAGCACATCGAGTCTGTGTACTGCTGCAAGTTGTACGACACGTGCAGACTTACTCGCCCGGGCTTCTTCGATAGTGGCGAGATGCACTGGATCGTTTGATTGTCCAGCACTTTCGCCTTGACAATGACTTCCGAGACGTCGTTCGCGAATCCGTTCTTAAACGGAGAGCAGAAGCGCACGTATATCTTTGCCTCGCGGATGAATCCCCGTCCTTTGATGTGAACCACTGTTCCACCAGTGATCGGACCGAACGCGTAGATCCGATCGCGGTTGTCTGGGATCGTGAACAGCGGGAGCGCGAACGCTTGGAACGTCGCTTGTGCCTTCGCTGGGTGGAATTGCGGTACTGCAGTCTCGTCACGGCCCTCATCGGCTGGTGTCCCAAAGTTTTCACTCTCTTCAATATACGCGAATTCATAATGCTGCTCGTTAAACGAAACGGCGACGTCATGCACGCCCTTCGTGAGCTCTGGCGAAAAACACTCGACGAAGCGGTCGTCTCGGATGCGACCAGCAGTGATCTGGGTTGCGCCAAAACGGAAGTCCACTGTCGGAGTCTCGATCGTTTCCACAAACTCGAATGAGATGAGCGAGCCACTGCAGATGTACCCCACCGCGGGACTCATGCTCAGTAGACGTGGCGACTTGTACGACCGAAACGTGAATGGCAGAGGTTTCTGCTGTCCATCGATGATACTGATCTGCATACTTAGCGTGTGGCTCAGCAGCATACGGTTTTCAGTAGCTCCCTGTGGATCACCGGCGGCGGGCACTGTCGTACTGATACTATCGGGAATTAGGCTGTCGAGGGCTGGACACTGCCACATCATAGTCTGGCGCTTCTGGTTAACGCGTCCCGGGACTATCGCCACGGGGTCCTTCCTGACACTCCGCTCCATGTACAAGCTGATCTTTACCACGTCGCTCTCTCGCAGGTTCACGCCACGCGCCAGAACCTCGGTGGCCTTGTCATGCGGTCCATAGAGCGGACTCATTGAGATAAGTTGCGGGATGTTGTACACCTTGTAGAGCTGCAAAAGCTCGCCAGTGTTGTGGAAGAACGCGCGGTCGAATGACATATCGATACCCGCACTTTCAAGCAGATCCAGACTGTCGATGAACAGCTGTGGCGCTGGTAGCTCGAACTCGATACGGTTCGCTGTCCACTTGACCACGTCCACGGGACCAAAGACCGTCTCGTTCTGCGTATACTTGTGCCTGAAGCGCACACGAATCTGCACCGAGTCGCTCGAAATCTGCGGCGTCACGTGCATCACCATGGTAATCGGGATCTCAAACGCGCCAGTCGCTGGCTCCACACGCCTCACGGTGTACGACGAGAAGTAGTACAGCGACACGGTCGTCCCGGAGAAGTCGTACCCGTTTAATGCCACGTCCACCACCGCGTGCTTGTCCATGTACTCCCCTGCAAACAGCGGCGATGGGACCGTGATAACTCCGTTTCGCGCCTTCCCAGGCATATCCTTGAACACTTGCTTGCCATGGTGGCCCATGAAGCTGAAGCGAACCTTGATGCGACCGGTTTCTATCAGGTTTACTCCAAAGATCTTGATCTCACTTGATGTCGAGATGCACGCACATAGCGGACTTATCCCATTGAGCGACGGTGAGCTGTAGAACACAAAGTCGATAGCCTTCTTCGTCTCCGGGTCGAAGAACTCACATTTCGTGTACTGCTCGGAGTTGAGCGCCACGAAGATCGCGGCGAGGCCGACGTTGAACGGCGGCGCGCAGCAGCGGATCTCGCCATGTTCGATGAAGCCGACCACTTTCCGACTCATCTGCGGTGACTGGAAAACGACCGTCACCTGTGCGCCGTGGTCCACGACATTGTCGCCGATGATCCGCAGGTAGCTCCCACCATGAATGTCGGCTGACATGGGGAAGATCGCGCTCAGCTTTGGCGGCTGGTAGAAGAGGAAGTAGAGGTATGACATGTCTCTAACGAGACTAAGCGCGCGATGGTCGTTGCTTCTTCTCGGCGTTGGCTGCTGTGTCGTCGCTGCTGCTGCGGCTGATGAATCGCCAATTGCAACACCTCCTTGAGGGGATTTCATGCTGCCACCAACAAGGACCGGATCATCCATGGGAACGAACTCGATGCCACCGTTGTACGAGACTTGAACTTTGGTGAGGTGCGGGAGCTCATGGGGCGTTTTCGTCCAGGCTGGCGTCATGCAATAGATGAGAAATGCCGGATTGTTCTCTGGTAGAAGAAACGATTGCTCTTGTGACGATCGATCGACTTCAGTGAGGAAAGCACCACAACTACCAGCATCAACACGAGATGCACGCTCACTGGGAGGATGCCCGTTGGCAGCGACCACACCAGCCACGGTCTCGTGCATGTCTGTAGTGAGTGACAGGAAGCGCACGAGGATATGAAGACGAGGTGGGACCTTGAACTTCATTCTTAGGTACATGGATGTGCCGCCCGCAACTGGCCCGTGGTGCATCGTGATCGAGCGGATCACGGGCGGGAAGTAGTAGCCAAAGTCGAGTGCGCCGAAGAACGCGTCGTTGCCCAGCGCTAGCGAAACCCTGAAGCGCTTGATGCGCAGCACAACGTCCCCATCACGGTCGCTCTTGACTTTCTTCTTCTCGGCAACAACATTGTCGGTGCTCCGTGGCTTCATTTCCTCCAGGAACGACGGCACGCGGCATCGAATGATTCCGCGCTCTTCCGAAGCAGCGTTGGGTGAAGCCTCGGCATTCACGACCTTCATGAGCCGTTCTGACGGCGTCCCGTCGTCGTTGATCGCCTGAAAGCACACGCGGATCTTCTTGGGCGGAAGAAGCTTAAGGATTTGCTTGGGCGAGTCCGCGTCTTCGACAGTCAGACACACGTGGCGGATCATGACCAGCGAATTGCCCTCAAGACTGCCAAAGTCTGGACAAATACTCTCGAGCGCGCGGTCCCTGTGCAGCAGTGCGACCACATGCGTCTTGCCGTACTGCCGACCGCCGTTAAGCGACACGTGGAACGCCGTGAGCCCAAAGGGCATGTTGGGCTGCACGCTGCAGCGAACCTCATTCTGGTTGACAAAGGTCGCGTTGAGCTGCGCCATGGGCATCAGCGGTCCACTGTCGCTGTCATCTGCGATGAGTTCGCGTTGCGAGAGCTGCACCACGAGGTCGCCCGAGTCCACGAAGCCCTCGCCGAGGATGCGCACCTCGGTCATGCGGCCGCTCGTAACGCTGATGCAGCAGGGCTCGACGACCTCGAGCGCCATGTCGCGGTGCACGTGGTAGGCGAGCGACTCGGGCAGCTTGTCCTTGCCGCGGAAAAAGTCGCTGCGGTTGAGCGTCACCTCGACGCTCGCCACGCCAAAGCCCATCATCATGGCGTCGAACTCGACCTCGTAGACGCCCACGGGCGAGATCTTCCACCTGGCCGCGCGCGTCTGCTCCGAGACCGCACCCGTGCGCTCCGAGATCTGACGCACACGCACAAACACGGGCAGCGCGGAGATCTCCTGGACGCGACTATTCCTGCCAGCCCTCGGGTACATAGAGCTCTGACTGGAGAGCCGCAGCAGATTGAGTGTGGCTGTCATGGTCGTCGGGGGCGCCAGCAGCACGTACTGCGGCGTGAGCTTCTGGATCACGATCTGCTGGTGCACCACGAAGAGCAGCGCGTTCGAGACCGCCTCCGAGTCCAGGATCACCTCCACCTGCACGCTCAGCAACAGCGGTGAGCAGAGTACTGTGGCAGACGTGGCGGGGATCTTGGTCACCTGGCTGATGACGCGCACGGCGTCCTGCTGGAACGACGGCAGCATGCACTCAAGCTGCGACTCCATGATGAACTTGCCCGCGACGTCCACCTTGGCGACCGCCGTGCTCGCGGCCGCGGTAGCGGAGAGCGCGCCAGTAGCGGCGAGCGCAGTGGAGGCCGTCACGGCGTCGGGCGCCAGCAGCCTGAAGCGCACGACGAGCGAGTGCGGCGCCGGCCGGAAGCCTTTACCGTGGATGAGCAGCCGCGCGCCGCCTGCGACGACGCTGTTGGACGGCTCCAGCAGCCGGATACGCAGGCCCGCGCTCGCCATCCTCTTGTGTGAGTTTGTATATATGTGTATGTGGTTGATGTATCACGCGGTCTCATAGAGAGCCATGGGCCAGTGCGCCGCGTCGAGCATGAGGCGGCTTCTCATAGTGGCTTCGAGTTGCCTTTTTGATTCTGTTGTGTGTCGCTTCTGACATGTTTTTACTTGAAAAATGTATGGCTATTTGAAGAATCCGAAAGGATACTAAAAAAAAGCGCTTTTGGATCGGCATATACAGTGCTGCTAAAAGCCATAGGCGCACCCATACTTTTGCAAACGTGCAGCCAAAAAATAATTTTCTGAAAACAAAGCTCGGCTCAAAGACTGTAGATATAAAGCCCAATCATCGCCAAAAAACACTTTTTCGATAACACTATTTTTGTAGCCACGAG
>JAASFV010000054.1:0-49442 GCA_023334015.1 Globisporangium paddicum
TCATTTTGTCGTCCTCTCTAAACTTATATCGGTCATTCATGTGGCTCTAAGAAGTCAAATCGAGCTGCGATTTCACCACGAGAGTGTTCTGATGACGTTCTCTAACATACTAAAAAAGCTCGTCTGCAAACACAAAACTCGAAAAAAATCCACATAATTCAGTTATTTTTTGCTGTCCTTAACTTTTTGGCGTGCACTGTATCACTCGATGCAAAGACACGTGCTTATTTCGGGGCGAACACAAAGACACGTGCGCATGAGCATTTTTGCAGATGTCGCCTCTCCTGATTGCGCGATGTTTTTGTTATTTCTCTTTTTCAAAAAAATGCTTCCAAGCCTTGCACTGAGCCTTCAAATTTAAAAATCTCTATTTTTCAAAAAATAGCTTTTTTGAGGATAGATAACGTGCGGCTCCATGCAACTTCGATTATTATTGCAAGAAAATATTCATCGAAGTAAAAAAAAGAGAGCGCCCACAAAGACACGCGACAGCACAAAGGCTGCGAATCAATGGGACCACACCTCGTAAAATGAATGCAAAATATATTACAGTAATTTATTCAATCTCTCATTGGACAGAATGGCAACTTACTTGCATAATGTATACACTCGCATTTTCACTTCCGATTTCGTTTAAAACATTCAAAATATAACCAAACCAAGAGACCCGCAGTAAATTACCAGAGAGTCGCATAAAATACTCAAAAAACAAGCTCTTCCCCTCTCCACAACCGACACTACGAGCCACGACGTACGTCTGCGATCTGAAGGCGACGGCGCGCACGCAGGACGAGAATCACACGCAGGAGCAACAGGCAACAGACAACAGGCGCCTCTTTCAGCGAGACACTCAGCAGAGACAGGTTGACGAGCACAGACAACAGCTTTAGGTCGGTCGATTGCAGCAACCTACAGGAGGAGCATGGCGCAGGTGGTGCGGTATCCAGTGGCCAACAACAACCAGGACGATGGCGCAGCACATGCGGATGCAGATATGGACGACGCACGCCGGTTCCTGCCGCCGCCGGGGATTCACCCAAACAACGCGCTCTTTGGCGCCGTGAATCTACCCAAGCCGCTCACGTGGCAGCGGCGCGATCACCTGACCCAGCGCCGCACGATCCTCGGCCGCATCGGCCAGCTGCTCAAGCGCAACGCGCAGCTAGTTGCAACCGGAGGAAACGCGGCGCTGAATGGCGGTGCGGAAATGAACGCGGCCGCTCTCGCAAAGACCTGGGCGCTCGCGCGCAAGCTCGAGGTGCTCATCTTCATGAACTCGGCGTCGCTGATGGAGTACAACAACAGAGACAGCCTCTCCCGCCGCGTCCAGGCGCTCACCGCGAGCATCGTGAACAAGAAGATCCGGCGCCAGAACGTCGTGGGCGACCAGACAATCAGTTGCGCACCGCCCACGAAGACCCCGATGCCACCAGCAGCTATTAGGAGTGCGCCACCCGCAGCTCTTCCACTACCAGTCGCCAGTGCTGTATCTCACACGACGCATTTCCGGAGACCGCGCGTCCCCGTTGCGTGTGGCCCTCCGCCATTGATGAGCCCCGTCGTTCCAGTTTTCCCAGCGTCCGGGTATGTGCTCCCGCCCGCTCTCGCAGGGACGTCTCCAGTCTCGGACGCCATATCGCCTCTGGGAGGAAGCAGCAGTCGCCCGCTCCCTGGCATCAGTTTTCTGATGAACAAGAGGAGCGCAGACGAGATGCAGCGCACGACGATGAGCCCAGGCGCAGCAGTGCTGGAAGGGAAGCCCGTGCGGCTCGCGAAGCGGATTCGTCGGTCCGTAGACCTCGGCATCTTCCTGTTTCGCGGCTATGAGGAGCTCAATAGCATCGTGTGGAGCTACGTGGACGGTAAGGAGATCATGCGTTGTCGAGGCGTCAATCGAGCCGCGCGTGAGCTGGCCCCGTTGTTCGTGGAGTCGCTGCAGCTGAGCTGCAACGCCGTGCAGATCGCGCTCGCGACGCGATTCGGCAACGCGTGCATCCTTCGCGAGTGCATTAACCTGAAGCATCTGGAAATCGTGTCGCTATCGTCGGGCATGACGTTCGGCAAGCTCTCGATGCGAGCGGTGGACTGTCCGCAGCGGTTCGTCGTGACGCATGACGACCACGAGCAGATCGTGTTGGCGCTGGCGCAGCAGCTTCGCGTCAACACGTTTCCCCGGCTCACGCGACTGGGTATCACGTGTCTGTTCACGAACGAAGAAGCGGATGGTGAAGCCGACGTGCTGCTCAACACGCTCATGATGGGCTGCTGTCCGCAGCTTGAAGAGCTCTGTCTCCCCGGGAACAGCTTTGGCGACTACGGCGCTGCGAAGGTCGCGCAGATGCTGCGCTCGCGCGTGTGTCCGAAGCTCACGCGTCTGGACTTGCGCCGCAACTTTATCGGCGAAGACGGCATCCGCAGTGTGTGCCACGCGCTGGCCGACGGCTGCGCGCCGCACCTCGTGGAGCTCTGCTTCGGCGGCAACACGATCACGGACTCGAGCTTCCACCACATCCTATACGCGATGGAGAGCGGCCAGCTGCGCAACCTGCGCTTCCTGGGCATCGAGATGAACTACCTGTCCATCGCGAGCATGGAGATGCTCGGGCGCAGCATCGGCAAGCTCGTGTGCCCTTTGCTCTCGCAGATCTCGTACAATGACAACAGTGTGGACAACCTGGACGCCAAGCGCATGATCGCCACGTCGGTCTACCAGGAGCGCGTGTGTCGTGAGCGCCGTCTTCAGCAGACGTCCGACGACCGCGACAACGACTCGCGCGCCAGCTCGGACGACGATGACGACGACGACGATGACGCGTACTCGAGCGACGGCGAGTGATGAAGAGATGTTTTGTGTCAACGTTTGCAGCAGAAGTGTATCATCATGTGCATCTCGTGGCGTGGAAGGCAACCGAAAGACAAGAGAGAGAAAAAAAAAACACAGTATCAGCAGCGAAGAGCGGGCGAGCGAGACCATGGGGCGTGAGGTGCTGACGCGTGCTCGCTCGTAGCTGCTGATGCTATTTAAACTAATTTATATTGCGTCCGCTGCAGATTGTCGCGAGTCCCAAGCCAAGAACATTGTCGAGAGAGTTCAAGTACCATTTTCATATTCATTTTCATATTGCTTTGTTTGTTTACAGCTCCCAGGTGTAGGGACACACGAGACAGAGCACGATGATCCGCGTGCGGTCGACGATGGCCTTGCGCCGGTACTGGCGATACCGTGTGCGCGCGCTGCCGCAGCTGCGGCACTCGAAGAGGTCGCACTCCATGAAGCCATCAAGTTCGCGCGCGTCGCGCATCACCTCGTGCGTGCGCTTCTTGATCCACTCCTTGCGCTGGCGCACGAGCTGCGGGTTGGCCATGTCGGCCGCGCTCATGCGCACGAGTGCGGACGCCGGCAGCTCGCCCGAGAGCAGCCGCTCACGCAGTGCCGCGTTGCGCGTGTCCTTGAGGTTGAAGAGCAGCTGGCGGGCCTTCTGGCCGTAGGACTTTGGCAGCGCAAAGCTATGGGATGTTACAGGTATGAAAGGTTGGTTAACGACCATGGGTGGCTTGGATAGAGGGCATGGATGTACACGTATGTACCTCTGTCCGTGGACACCAAAGAGCTCCACCTCGACTTCCTGCGCGACGAGTGGGGCGCTGGGCGTGTAGGGTAGCAGGATCTCGCCCAGTCGCGTGGAGAACTTGCGGCGCGCCACTATATACCAGTACAGGCCCACACGACACACACACATAGTCAGTCAGTCTGATGCATACACATAGAGCGTTTTAGCAAATAGAAACACACGTGTGCTCATGGCGAGACTCCAGGCCTTGCAGACGCGCCCCACTTGGCCAAAGCTCATGACGATCACCAGAACCTCCTGCGGCAGCTCACTGGCGTAGCTGCTGCCTGTTGTGGTTGTGTTTTTCACGAGCTGCAGCGACATGGTCTCCTGCGACAGCAGCATTGCCTCGTCGCCTGCAGCACTGGCATCCGTAGTGCCTGTTACGCGATCAATCATAAAGCAATCAGTATGGTCTCACGCTGCTCCTGCCACAATAATAATAAAGACACCGTGCGCGTACCTGCAAGCTCTTCCTCGAGCTCGAGTGCCCACGCGGCCTCGTCGTCCTCATCGTCCTCATCACCGTCGGTGCTGCTGCTGTCGGATCTACTGCGCGTGACGACAGCGCGTAGTGGACACCTGCGGGCCTTGGCGGCTTTCCCTGATAATGCGAACGCCGACATGTCGTGTGTGTGTGTACAGGACGACCGCAGATGCGCTGAACGCGGTTGAGTAGCGTAGATCTGGCTGCTGCTGGGGTTGGCGGGTGCGCGCGTGGGGGGTGAAGAGACGAGTGAGAGGAGAGCGCACTCGCCGTCGCTGCTGCTGCTTGTTGCACTGAGCTGCTCGTCGGTTCTCTGATGGAGAGTTGCCTTTGGCAAAGCCAGCACACGCAAAAACTTCTCCAGCCAAGATTCAGAACAATACTTGAAATTTGTATAGATACAATCATGGGTTTTGCATCCGCCCTGTGGATTTCAAAATGATTATAATTCACATATAAACACCAAGCTCAGGTTGGAATGTAGGTTTCTCAATCAGCAGCTCTCGTTCTCATGTTGTTGAAGGCTACGATCTCTGGTCTCCCCCCATGGAGCGTGAAGCTCCTATTCTATCTGCTCATTCACACTGCGGAGGCTTCCACAAAGCGCTGGATACGAAACGGAGCGAAGGCGACGTCTCCACGCGCATCAACAGCCACCACATCCACCAGCACAAAGCACGACAGAGGCTCAGTTTCGATTCCAGCACCAGCACCAGGAGCTCTCTTACTTCGCGCCACCAACTCGAAAATGCTGCACACGACATATCCAAATGGCCAGTCAGAACAGAAGAGCTCCCTTCACAACTGTCACCCATGTCCAACTTTACTCTTTCTTGCCTCATGGAGAGCTCTTCAGGTCGCTTCTTCGTTTTCTTTCGGGCATCGAGCGTCAGAATCGTCCTCTTCTCATGGAGCAGAGCGTGGATCTCGACCTGGTACTTGGTCTGCAATTCATAGCCCCATGCGTGTCAGTTGGCCACTTTTGAACAACTGCCCACTTCAAACGGACATGTTTACCTGGATGAAGTGGACAATAGCGTCCACATTCTGGAGGTCTCTGCTCAGCGGCACGCTGATCTTGCTCCAGGCTGTGAACTGTTCTGGGATCACGCGTAGGGGTCCACCTCTCGTCGCCTCAGTCGCCAGCGATGTGACCTGCAGTGGTGCTCTCAGTGAACACATCGCGAGTCGGTAGGCGGCCAGCCCACCACCTCCGTTCAAGAGACTTGGCAGTGTGAACTCGTAGTTGAGCTGCTCGTGGCGCTTCGACTGGAGCACTTTGAAGAGCTCCAGGGTCTGCAGAGCGCCGAGAGTTGTTGCAACTGGTAGAAAATCACTCGCTCTTCCACCAGAAAGCAGGCTTCGCAGTGAGGTGAGGTCAGGAAGCACTGGCGCTTCAATCACCTTCAGCTGGATGTTTACCAGACTCTGCAGGTAGTGACAGTGCAACCGCTCGCTATTGTGGAGATCAATGGCAATTGGTTGCACACGCCTGCAACTTTGCAACAACTGGGACGCACTGGAGGTCTCGAAGCTGCTGAGGATCCCACCTTGTGAGCGTGGGTTGGAGTGGAGACTGAACTGGCTGGCGCGCGTTGAGACTCTGGCGAGGATCTTGCGGCGCTCGTCCACTAGACACAACGAGAGGGTCTTAAGTGAGTGCTTGGCATCTCAAGTGGCAGAGGTGAGACATTTTTTGTTAAAGATACCTGATGGGACTTGGATTTGCAGAGAATCGGCGATGATGCACGCCATGGATGCCACGAGGCGGGTGTGGTCTGGGCAGTCCTCTATATCGAGACTCAGAAGGACGATGCCAGAAGTGTCTTCCTGTGATGGACCATTCTCGTCAAGACTCTCGAGCAAAATAGGAAGCAGTTCACAGATCTTCCACGCCTCCACGACACAGTTCTCGAAAGTTGTGGCGTTGTGGCCACGCTGCACGACGCTCCAGACTCCCCAGAGCTCGCCTTCAGAGAGCTGATGGAGCTGTTCAGCTGAGGATTTCACCACTGCGCTCGCAAACGCGTCGACTGCCAGGGCGATGCTGTCGCTGAACACGAATCTGAATAGCGCCTCGCTCTTCATCACGACCGCACCAGTTTCAAATTCTGTCCAACCGTTTTGAAAATGGTTGTTGGGTTTGCCATTTTTCCCCGAGGCTACCAACGGGAAGTGGTCGAAGGCAAAGAGTTGTGGGTTGCTTCGTGTCTCCTGTGGGATGAACGACTCGCTGAACGTAGCCGAGGTGTGTGGAATGTAAGTTTGGAGCTGAGCTGGTAGCGAAGACTGGTCGCTGAGCAAAAACGGCTTCTCGAACGCACGGCACTGACTGTCGACCCAGAGTTTATCCTGCAACAGAATACAATAGGCACTGTGAATAACATCCATGCAATCAGTTGGAAAGAATTTAAAGGCGTGCATACCGTCAAGCTAAGTGAGTCACAACACACGATGTGAGCTTTGGTCCACGCATCCTGATAGCTCCGGTCTTTCGCCTTCATCATAGAGTAGAACTCGAGTTTCGTTGCTGGGAAGTGGTCGTTTACAAACCGACAAATTGCCTTCTGCATTGACTGCCCCACGTCGCTCGGTACAAACAGCACGCGAGAGCTGAGACTCGTAACGTCAACTTGGTCTGCCTGGCTGTCTTTGCTGTCATCCGTTGAGATTTGGATGTGGGCGCGGGATCCGATCCCAAGACAGAGTGCGTTCTATACGCATGCACAATTAGTTTTAATACATGAGTGAATAAAAAGAAGATTCGTTGGACAACAGTGTGCCTTGCTTTCATACCCACCTTGAGCAGCTCTACGTTGGTCGCCTCCATGCCAACGAAGCTCAGCACGCTCTGCTGGAGTCGCTGCTGTAGGAATGAGATGCCAAAGAGCGCCACGAGTGCATTCTCTCGTGACGGTGTTGGTGTCGCAAACGCCAACGGGGTCCTCATACGCTCAAGGTCCACTGGAAGCAGGTTGAGCACGTCAAAGTACAGGAATTGGCTTTGTGGGTGGATGGGAGCGCCCATCTTGCCTGTAAGGGGAGATTGGTCGATTGTCATTTCAACAATGTTGATACGAAGGATCTACTAAAGAAGTACGGACAGGCGCACCTGCAAATTTCATGACGTGGATCCCTGCGTAGCCTGCTATGAGTGCACTCAGAGGCTGAAATTCGGAAGCCGGGCAACAGAGCAGGCATCGAATGAGGCCCTCATCTGGCTCGAGCGTCACTGCTCGTATTGTGCTGTTGCTGCTGCTGCTGAGCTCAGGCTCTTGGACTCTGTTCTGTGCGACAACATAGTCATGAAAAGGTCAGCCTGTACTTTGTAGCTGATGGATTTGAGGTAAAAACACCCGACCATGTCGCTAAACTTGCGAGCACACGCCAGCATTTGCTCCATGTGCTCTCGGTTGTTGCTCTCCGGATAGAACCCGAGTTCCTGACGGAAGCCATAGAGTCCCTGCATCGCCAGGTGCACATTCACTGCCTTCAATGCTGCAGAACAGAGTCATTAGCACAGCATACATAAGGTTAACTGTCTATGGGACCACACAGCCGCAAATCTTACCGAATGCATCTGCATCTATGCGTTCCAGGGGGAGCGCGATGTCCCCAGGATCAATGATGCGCTCGCGCAGACTGCGGTGGCTCGCTGCTGTCGTGCTACGTCTCCTGATTTTCTTCAGGTGAGTCGTCGCTTTCACGCGACTGAGGAGATTCTGAAGCTCATTCTCGCTCGTGTTGCTAGCGACAGACAGGCGTAGCTGGGCGCTACTCGGTGAGAGAACAGACTCCACTTCACACACTAAAGAGGCCGAGGTCTCAGTGTCAGGAGTTCGTAGAGAGACTTGGTCACCTGGCTTAAGTGCGGAGTCGAGATGCGGCTCCTTCACGACCAGCGTGACGATATACGCATTGCTACTGCTGTTCACCTGCGAGCGCCTGGTCAGTACTCGGAACTCCACGAGCCCTGGGCCATCCTCTGCGATGTGGTTTTGCGAAAAGTCCGTGAAGAGAAATCCGAATGCGCCGCGACTCTCGGCCAGAACGAAGCCCACGGGCGGTGACTGCGTGCGGCAGAACTCGTTGTACGCGATGAGCTCCTCGCGGCTGAACTGCGAGCTCGAGAACACGACCACCTGCTCGTCATCGCCAACCGCATTCACGTGGTTCATAAGTAAGTACACTTGCAGCACAGGTAGGTACACCTATATAATACATACGTGATAGTTGAGCAGCAGGTCGAGCGTCAAGGCACCGGGGATCGTGCGGACGTCAGCGAACGGACTGAGCTCGTTCAGACGAGCAGCGAGCAACTTGGCCTTTGGTTTGCCTCGATCTCCCTCACGCAGCAGGAACTACACATAGAGCTAGTTAGGTACACTTTGACACTTCATACTTTTGATACCAAAGTACCAAGCTCACATTGGTAGCAAAGTCCTCTTCGCGCACGAGGTCGTCGTCCAACAGCGTCAGGCGCTGCGCTCCCGTGAGAGCGAGGCACTTGGCTTGAAGGAGAGCAAAGTGAGCAGGTTTGATAGAGTGGACAGCGCATCTGAACCGTATTTTAGGGACGCACCAATCTCAAAACCGACGCCTCGGAGCCCGACGACGAGCACATGCAGCAGCGCAACCTGCTCCATCCTGGGCACTTGTACAGACGCACGAGTCGATATATTAGCATTCAGTGAACAACATGCGATTCAGTGGAACATATTGTGCTTCACGCACGCTGCAGCGCCAAGCATGGTGCGCTGACGTCGGAAGTACGCCTCCGCCTTCATCATCACCAGTCCTTGTCGTGTTGAAGGTTGAGTGCGCGGCGTTTCGCAATATTCACAGAAATATTGCGAGCCCTGTTGACACAGAAACGGGGGAACGTAGCTCTTCACAGATAAAAGCGGTGTTTATGAAGCGCTTTTTAACTGTGATATAATAGTTAACCGTTTACTGTTAATCCAATTTAACAGGTTAATACCTTCTAATGGTCTTTGACCGCTTTGGGGTTTACATGCTTCACAGATAAACAGCGACTCTCATGGGATATCGACAATTTCTATATGAAAGCGTCGAATACCGGTACCAGACAATAGTAAACCGGTATTATACAGTAAATGCAAGACGGCGGTATTATACCGGTACTCGGCAGTATCGCGAAGCGACGCGTATCCAAAAAGATCTGTTTGCTTGTTGAAGATCTGCTCAAGTCTCCGTTGCGCAGCAGCAGCACTAGAAGCGCTAGCTCTCGCAACAGCAGTCTCGCAGTAGCAGCAAATGCCTCCGCCCCGCAACCGCAGCAGCTCCACCCGCCTTCGCGTCGCGTGTGCGCTGTTCTCGCTCGCGTGTCTCCACGCAGTAGCAGCAAGTGGCAATGCGAGTACGTAGCCTCCTGTTCCTTCTCTTCCTTGTAGAATATCTATGAGCTCACACACGCTTCCTTCCTCACAGTCAAGCGAGCCACGAGCTTCGTGACGCCGACGTTCGGCTCAGCCCATGCGATCACGCTCTCCACGTACGTGACCGACGCTGCAGACCTGCACTACGCGGTCGTGGCTGCTGGACACGCGCCGCTGGACGCAAATGCGATCCGAAACGCAGCTGAGCAGTGCAGCGTCGGTGTGTCAAAGGTGATAGAAGCAGCTGACAGCAGCCGTCTTCCCGAGGTGGACGTGGTGGTGGTGGCGGCCAGTACCGTGACAGTCTCAAAGGCGCAGAAGGTGGAGCGCATCGTGAATGGTCTGCAGCCAAATACGAGCTATGACGTGTACTTTGTGGCCGAAGTATCCGGTAGCAACGGCGTTTTCGGTAGCGTGCAGTCTGTTCTGCACTCGACGACCCATCCAGCACCCCCAGACGTGACGATCACGAGTGTCGTCGCCTCCAACGACTCGGCGTCTGTTCTGCATGTGAACGCGGCCACAACGGCCCCTGGACGCGTCTACTTCGCCTTCGTCCCCAGCTCATACGAGCACATGGAACTGCTGATGGCTGGTGCGATCGTCAACAACCAGAGTTCTCTGTCATTATCCGAACCACCGGTCGTGTTTGCGCTGCACAACCAGCATGACTGGACGCAGCTGAGCTTCCACAAGGCCGTGCCTGAGCTTACCTCTGCAACCGAGTACGATTTGCTGCTCGTCACGGAAGCGACGGGCAGTGGCGGCGTCCACAGCAACGTCTTCCAACTACCCAAGGTCGCGCGCACGCACGCGTTGCCTCCAGATGTCTTGCACCTCGTGGCGTCGCCTCAAGACGCGAGTGCTGAGGCGCTAGTCGTCGATTTTGATCTACGCTTTGATCCGCAGGACGTGCATCGAGCGACGGCTGAAAATCTCCAGTTCTTCTCCTTCAACATGCTCTACGAGGCCACACGCTTGCCTGTCAGCTCAGGTTCTTCCTGGAGCGACGTCTCAGCACCGTCATCACCACTAGAACCTGCTTCTGCTTCATTGTCCCCCGACTCGACCACAGAAGGTAGTGACGGCGCAGTGGTCCGTGGCGTCTTCTCATTTGGCAATTTCTCAACTGTCCAGCAGTTCCACGAGCAACTTGCATCCACGCAGCGCGGTGTGATCCCAGGTCTTCTCAGCGGCGCGAGTTACCGCGTGTCGCTCTTTGCAGAGACCTCGTCTAGTCACGGTCTCCTCGGGAAGGAAAAGAGTGCCGCGCTGGCCTGCAAAACCCACGAACGAGCCCCTCGGATCCTCACTGCAAGTGCGAAATCCGTCAATGGCAGCGTGGCTGCACTGCTCGTGACCGTCGAGATGGAGCGGAGCGGTGGCGACGTCCACTACCTCATACTACCACTCGCATCTGCTCAGTCGCTTCGCTACCACATCCATGAGGCCAAGAGCATGGCGCACTTGGTGGACCTCGTTCATAGAGAAGGCCAAGATGCGACTGAGGTCATCTCTGGAAAGATCGCGTTTAATGCAGCAACCTTCAGTGGGAACCAAGAGAACAGCAGTCGCGTGGCTGAGTTCCAGGTCGGCGGTTTGAAAGACGCTGCAGCCTACACCGTGGTGGTGATGCCCGAGACCCACCTGAGCCAAGGCGTGTTTGGCAAACCCTTCGAGCAGCTGCTGGAGGCGCAGACCAACAAGAACGCCTCTGAGGTTCGATTGGTGGCGGCTGAGCCTGTGGGTGGCAGCACATCAAGCCTTGAGCTCTCTGTCGAGATGACCAAGCCCAGCGACGTGCTCTACTATTGTCTCAGGACAGTCAATGAGGCCACGGACTCGTGTCTCGAGGCGAACAGAACGACATTCCAGACTTCCTCGCGTGGCTTCTCCCTCGCAGTGGGCAATCTTTCAGAAGACACGCTGTATGCTGTCAGCGTCTACGCTGAGAACGCACAACGCAACCAAGTCTTTAGCGCCAAAAGCACGCCATTAGCTCAGGTGAAGACGCACAAACGAGCCCCGGGACTCGTACGGGTCGAGCCAAAGCCAGTGGCCGCGTCCACGGACCACATCATGACGACTGTTGCCATTGAAGAGACGGGTCTCGTGCACTACGCTCTCGTTGAGACCCTGGAAGATGAATACGAAGAGCCACATACCACTGACCCTAATGCTAACGAGAGCCTAGAAACAGCGGCTAGAAACGCCGCAGTGCTCCCATCGCCGGAAACCATCATCAAGGACAAGACCATGCTCTATTCGTCTTCACCCTCTTCGCCATCGCAGACCCAGCACCGCGTCCAATTTGTGGCTCAGGGCCGTGTCTTCGCAGTGAATGGAGTCGCGAGCTTCGCAACTGACAAGCTCAAGGCCAACACGACCTATGTGCTGTTCCTCACGACTGAAACAAGCCTCGAGGGCAACGCCAGCGGCGTCTACGGCCACGTACAGAGACACAAGGTCGCAACGTTTGCGGCCGCGCCCAAGATCATCAAAGCTACTGTGGATCCCACTGCGGACCGCACGGACAGCGTCTTCATCACTGCGAACCTGTCGGCGCCCGGAATCGTCCACTACTTGCTCAGCGACGTGGACTTTGCAGACCCAGCCATCATTCGAAAGCGCACTGACGAAGCTGATCTCGGTGCTGAAAACAATCGCACGATGGCTGCTCACCCTCATGTGCTCCGAGGTCAGTTCCACATCCACATGCAAGACATAGTTATGGAGATCATCAACGGCACGAACGACTCGAGACCTGTTGATCCACTCATGTTTGTGACCAACCTGACGGTCCAGGGCCTCCGCAGTGGGGTGACCTACCACGTGTCGCTAACAACAGAGACGTTTGAGAGCGAGGGCGTCTTCGGCGACTTCCCACCGCCCATTCTCGTCACGACTCACTTGCCAGCACCCAGGGTCCTCCCCTCGCTCTCAGGGGTCATGGTGCGACCGAAACCTGGATCCAGCGACACCATTGCGATCGAAATGGAGCTCAGTAGGTTTGGTCAAGTGCACTACACACTCTTCTTCCGAGGACTCGTATCTGATCGCAGCACTGCCATCTTTCAAGAAGAGCAACGGTCCAGAGATCTCAAGGAAGAAGAGAGGCTCCAGATATTGCGAGAGGCCGCCGAGCGAGCTGGAAATATGACCAACGTGAGCGAACCAGTCCGACACGTGTGGCCACCTATCACTAGCGAGTTTGCGCTCGCAAATCTGAACGCGTCATTGCTCAAGGCCGCGCACTTCGAAGACCTGGGCGTAGGCGTTTGGGACAACGGCACGATCTCCGTCTCGCGCGAAGACGTGCTCAAAGGCAAGCTCACAGTCAAGGAGCTAACGAAACTGCCTCCGAACGCGCGATTTGATGTGTGCCTCGTGAGCGAGACAGCCAGCAGCGACGGCATCTTTGACTGGGAGGACGCCAACCACGCGTGTCATCGCGTGCAGACCCACGCCGAGTACTCGAACCAGTCGATGCTCCTGGACGAGATCTCGATTCGAGCCATCGACGGACATACAAGCAGCGTTCGCCTTGAGCTGACCATGTCCAAGCTGCTTGACGCTCCCGCTGACACCACTCAGTACGAGAATTTGATGGAGCGCTTTGCCGCTGCAGCTGGACGCGTGCCGTACTTTGTGTTGGCGGATGGTAAGGAGGCGCGCAAGGAGTTTCAGCACAATTCGTTCGGCTCGAGTCACCACAACCACCGCGAGCGCGACTACCAGAGCGCCAGTGGCCTCAAAGATGCGGTCCCTGGGGTCAACGGCGTCACTGCCACGGGTATTTTGACCGAGATCACGAGCGAGAACGCGTCGTTCCTCACTTTAACCCAGGAAATTCACGCACTGAAGCCCAACCAGCCGTACTTTCTCTTCTTCGCCTACGAGACCAGCGGAAGCGACGGTGTGTTCACGCGAGTGAACCCGCACAAACTCCGGTCGAATGACTCAAAGACTGAGAACGACGGCATCGAAGTCACGACCCACGAGAGCGCACCGACGCTCACCAAGTTTGCCACCGTCCCGACCTTCGGCAACACATCGACCGTGAGCGTGAGATTTGACGTCAGCTGCGCGTCCTGTGGGGAGGCAATTGTGCACGCGTTCGTATATCGCGAGGGCTCCTGCCTTCAGCCATCTATTGATCTCCTGAAAGCTTCAGAGGTTGGCATGCTGGAGAGCATGCTGCTGGCGAAGAGTGACGAAAAGCAGGGAGCGTGCGGGGCTCCGATCGCGAGACGCCGGTTCGTGGTCGAGATGAACGAGCGCGAGCACAAACAGAGTAACGTGGAGCGCGACATCACCATCCACGAGGATGACAAGAGCCCGCCGCTCGAGCCCAACACGACCTACAGCGTCTTCCTCGCGACCGAGACGGCGCACAGTCAGGGTGTGCTCAGCGATCGGTTCGTAGCAACCACAGTCACGACCTTTGCGCTGGCGCCAGTGTTCAAGTACGTGCGCGTGACCCCACGCAAGGGCTCAACCACGGAGCTCATGCTCGAGTTTGAGCTCGAACGACCTGGCGAAGTGCACTACTTGTGCGGCGTCAGTGGGAATCCGGAGCTGAACGTCACGTCGCCTTACAATGTGAGCCGTAAGGGACGACCCGAGAAGGACGCGCCCAAGCTCCACGACTACCCTCACGACGTTGTGCGTCTGCACCGCAGCATCATAATCAATCGTGTGGGCGAGAAGCACGTCGAGGTGCTCGAGTACCTCGTCGCCGGCACGTCCTACGACGTCTTCATTGTGGCGGAGACCATCCAGAGCAATGGGATTTACGGCCGCGTCTTTGAGTTCCCGGGCGTGGCCACGCATGCGAATCCACCGATCTTGCTAGCCCACTCGGCCTACGCTACCCCAGGCAGCATGAAGAGACTCACTGTGGGCTTTCGAGTGGACGCGCCTGGTTCCGTGCACTTATCGGTCGTCGCACTGGACATGTGGTCTCCCACCAGACACGTGGCTCATGGCAGCGACTTCTACGGCAATAGACTCGCGATTCAGGAGCAGCTCGTATCCCAGGAGAGTCTCGTGATCACGAGTGAGAAGATCACTGGCGGCTCTGATTGGCGTGAGGTGAACATCAGCGTCCCGCGACCTGGAGCCAACTACACAGTGTACCTCGTGACCGAGACGACGGCGAGTGACGGTGTCTTTGGTGCCGTGGCCTCGCACCGCAACGTGCGCTCCCATGGTGAGCCGCCTACCGTGCTCAAGCTCTCCGTCATGCCTGCGGATGCGCGAGTGGACGCCCTCACCGCGCAGATCCAGCTCACGGAGGCCGGTCACGTGCACTACCTGGTGCTGCCCCATCGCCGCCGGCTCTCAGAGCGAGGTGACGCCACCGTGGCGCAGGGCATCGTGGATGTCGTCGCTCAGCAAGAGGCTCTTAGTGCTGATAAAACTGGTGGAGGTGAAGGCTCGCAGGGAACGCTGCGTTATGAGACGGCGTTCGCTATTGAGCAGCTGAAGGAAGGCAGCGTGTACGATATCTACTTTCGCTGCGAGACGCTGCACTCGGGTGGCGTACTGGGCGCCTGGACGCACTTTCCCATCTCTGCGAGGACCCACGGGCTGCCTCCCGATGTGCTTGAAGAGGTGGAGTGTGTAGTCAGCCCCAACTGCGACGTTATTGGCCGTGAAGTGGTACGATCAGCATGTCTGGGCTCATGTGGAAGAACTCGGTTGACTGACTGAACTTGGTGTGCGTGGTGCGTATGTATAGTGTACGAGGACTGCGAATGTGTGTGGTGAGTGCCTCGAGGGGTTTGAAGGAACCGCTGGGTCATCGAACGAGCCCTGCAGCCGTGCTAAAGGTACGCAGATAGGCTGACACCTCGTGTCGATGGAGTTCTGTTGACAACTCTGACTTGTGCGTGAACTCGATCAGGTCGCAGTGGTAGCAGCGGTGCGAAGAAGAAAGTGGCAACGATCAAGATCAGTGGCGTGCGCGTCAACCCTCTCGCGTGGCTCGAAGCAGAACAGCTACCAGAGCCACCACAACAACGAGAGAAAGAGGAGCCTGGGGCTGAGCAGAGTCTTGAACCGAAGCCAGAAAAAGAGCAGCAAGAACTTGAGGGGGAGTTTGACGCTAGCCTCTCCCTAAAGACTGAGGCAGAACGCGAGCAGCAACTGGGAACGGAGCAAGAGCAGCCGCTCGAAGTCATCCCTGGACAGCAAGACCACGAACCTGCCAACCAAACGCTGTCGGAATCAGAGCAAGAGAACGAAACGGCAACAGAGACACCGACACTTGAGCCAGAGGCTCAAACAGAGCTTGAAGTGACTCAGCCTTCGGCTGTCGATGAGGAGAGCGATGTTGCAAGCGCCACTGAACAAGAAGACGCCCTCAGTGGATCGCTGGCGCCCCCTCACGTTAAATCGACCGCAGGTGTCATTGCTTGTCCGTTGCACGCACAGCTGGTATTCCCAGGCCATTGCGAGTGCCTCGATGGCTACGAACTCAATCTCTTCACGAATCGCTGCGAGGCCTCACTCTCAGCAGTGGAGGAAGGACTCACAACAGCTTCGCCGCTCGACACTTCGTCGTCCCTCCACTCCGAGAGCAGGAGCATCTGAGAGAAGCAGGAGCTTGCTCTGCGAGGCCAGAGACGAAGTTTGGTATCACGGACTCCGCGCACACGTATGGAGCCTGCAACTTTGTCGGATGAAGAGAAATGGAGGCTCGAAGAAAGATCAGAGAGATGAACAAGGCTCGTGTATTTGCAAAGCTAATATATAAACAATCATGCATAGAGAGAGCGCACGCTCGTCACTTGAGCTTAGCAGATGGACATCTTGCGCGCCGAGAGCTTCTGGCCGGGGCGCCAGCCGACCGTGGGCATGGCGTAGTACTCGGAGATGTCGCAGATCTCGAGCTTCTTGACCTTCTGGATGGCCTGCGCGAAGAGTACGGCGCACTTGACGTTGTTGATGAGCGAGACGCCAAAGTCCACGGCCGCGCGCCGGATGAGGTAGCCGGCCGAGAGCTCCTCGCTGTTGGAGCCCTCGGGCACGTTGATCACGAGCTCGATCTTGCCCTGCGAGATGTAGTCGATGACATTTGGCAGCGACTTGTCCGCCTCCACGGGCTTGTGCAGCACGGTCACCCCCGCGATACCGTGGGCCTCGAGGTGCGCGGCCGTGCCGGGCGTCGCGAAGATCGTGTAGCCGTTTTGCTGCAGGATGCGCGCGCTGTCGGTAAACTCGCGCTTGATGTGCTCGTTGCCGATCGAGATGAGCACCTGCTTCTCCTTGGGCATCTTGAAACCAGCGCTGATGAGTGCCTTGAGGTACGCCTCGTGCATGTCCGTGCCGAAGCACGCCACCTCGCCCGTGGATGCCATCTCGACGCCCAGCGTCGGGTCGGCGCCGTGCAGGCGCGTGAAGGAGAACTGCGGCGCCTTGACGCCCACGTAATCAATATCCGTGAGCGCGATGGGCACGGACTTGACCGGCAGGCCGATCATGGCCTTGGTCGCCAGGTTGATGAAGTTCAGGTCGAACGTCTTGGAGATGAACGGGAACGTGCGCGACGCGCGCAGGTTGCACTCAATCACCTTGACGTCGTTGTCGCGCGCCATGAGCTGGATGTTGAATGGGCCCGTGATGTTGAGCGCGCCAGCGATGGCGCTCGCGATGCGCTTCACCTGCTTAATCGTGCCCACGTACAGCTTCTGCGCCGGCAGCACGAGCGTCGCGTCGCCCGAGTGCACGCCCGCGTTCTCCACGTGCTCCGAGATGGCATAGTTGAGAATCGCGCCGTCCTTGGCTACGCCGTCGAACTCGACCTCCTTGGCGTTCAGGATGAACTTGGAGATGCTCACGGACCGCGAGATCTTGACGGCGTCGCTGCTCAGGTACACGCGCAGCTGCGTCTCGTCCGACGCCACGATCATGCCGGCGCCCGAGAGCACGTAGCTCGGCCGCACAAGCACTGGGTACTCGACCTCGCGCGAAAAGTCGAGCGCCGACTGGATGCCCTTGACCTCGGCCCAGCGCGGCTGGTCCACGCCCAGCGTGTCCAGCAGCGCCGAGAACCGGTTGCGGTCCTCGCAGTGGTCAATGCTCTCCGGGTGCGTGCCTAGGATATTCACGCCCGCCTTGTGCAGTGGCATGGCAAGGTTGTTCGGGATCTGACCGCCCACCGACACGATCACGCCCTCGGGCAGCTCACGGTCGTAGATGTCCAACGTGCGCTCGAGCGTCAGTTCCTCAAAGTACAGACGGTCGCTCTCGTCATAGTCTGTGCTCACAGTCTCTGGGTTGCAGTTGACCACGATGGCCGGCTTGCCCAGCTCGCGGATCGTGCGCACGGCGCTCACGGCGCACCAGTCGAACTCGACCGACGAACCGATGCAGTACGGACCACAGCCGAGCACGATGATGCCCTCGTCGCTCAGCGGCACGTCGTTCTCCGAGCCGCCGTACGTCATGTAGAGGTAGTTGGTCTGCGCCGGGAACTCGGCCGCGAGCGTGTCGATCTGCTTCACGCACGGCAGCACGTTGAGTTGCTTGCGGCGCTGGCGCACGTCCATCTCCGTCACGTTCTGCCACTCGGCCGCGATCTGACGGTCCGAAAAGCCGTTCACCTTGAGCACGCGCAGCACGCGCTCATCGACTGTCGTGATCGAGTACGTCGGGATCGAGCGGCGCAGGAGAGAGATGCGATTGAGCTTGGAGAGGAACCAGCGGTCGATCTTGGTCAGGTCGTGGATGCGATCGACTGTGTAGCCCGTGTCAAGCGCGGCCATGAGGTAGAAGAGGCGCTCGTCGGTTGGGTGCTTGAGTTGCTCGTCCAGGATCGCCGGGTTCGTCTCATAGTCCACGGCGTTGCCGTTGAGGCCGTCCAGGTTCGGGTTGACCATGCGCACGGCCTTCTGGATGCACTCCTCAAAGTTGCGGCCGATGGACATGACTTCGCCCACCGACAGCATGTAGCTGCCCAGGTCGTTGGACACGCGCGAGAACTTCTTAAGGTCCCAGCGCGGCATCTTGACGACACAGTAGTCCAAACTCGGCTCGAAGCACGCGGTCGTGGTCTTCGTGACGCTGTTCTTGATCGACACGAGATCGATGCCGAGCGAGATCTTGGTCGCAACGTAGGCCAGCGGGTAGCCGGTGGCCTTGGACGCGAGCGCACTTGAGCGCGACAGACGCGCATTCACCTCGATGATGCAGTAGCGCTCCGAGTGCGGGTCGAGTGCGTACTGGATATTGCACTCACCCACGATGTTGAGGTGGCGAACGACCTTCTGCGCCGTCGAGCGCAGCTTGAAGTACTCGCTGTTTGAGAGCGTCTGCGACGGCGCGATGACGATCGAGTCGCCCGTGTGAATGCCCAGTGGGTCGAAGTTCTCCATGTTGCAAACCGTGATACAGTTGTCCTTGGCATCGCGCACGACCTCGTACTCGACCTCCTTCCAGCCACGCAGGTCCTGGTCGATCAGGATCTGCTTGATCTGACCCTTGGATGCCGAGCCGTGCAGCGCCTTGGTCGCCAGCACGCGCAGCTCGTCGTCGTTCTCGGCAAATCCCGAGCCGAGACCGCCCAGCGCAAACGCCGCGCGCACGAGCACGGGGTAACCGATGCGGTTGGCCGCTTCGATCGCGTCTTCGATCGTCGTCGCCGGGTGGCTCAGCGCGATCTTTTCGCCGATCTCCGCGAGCTTGGCCGAGAACTTCTCGCGGTCCTCCGTGTCGATAATCGACTCGATTTGCGTGCCCATGACGCGCACGCCGTGGCGCTCGAGGTCGCCGTTCTGGTAGAGCTCGATGCCGACGCTGAGCGCCGTCTGTCCACCCATGCTCACGAGGATGCCGTCAGGCTTCTCCTTCTTGATGATCTCGAGCACGGTCTCCGCGCGCACAGGCACGAAGTAGACCTTGTCGGCGAGTCCCTTGGACGTCTGCACTGTGGCGATGTTGGGGTTCACGAGGATCACGTGCACGCCTTCCTCGCGGAGCGCCTTGATCGCCTGCGAGCCCGAGTAGTCAAACTCGCCGGCCTGGCCGATCGAGAGACCGCCCGAGCCAAGCAGCAGCACCTTTGAGTACCGTGGGCGATCGTACAGGCTCGTGTCGAGCAGTGTGAGCTTCGGCGGCGAGCCCGTGACCTTGTCGAGGAACATGTCGAAGAGAAACGCTGTGTCGGTCGGGCCGCCGCAGGCCTCCGGGTGGAACTGCACCGAGAAGAACGGCTTGTACTCGTGGATGATGCCTTCGTTCGAGTGGTCGTTGGCGTTCATGAAGAACGTCTTCCAGCCGGCCGGGAGCGACTTGGAGTCGACCGCAAAACCGTGGTTCTGCGGCGTAATGTAGCAGCGCGTGGTGCGCATGTCAATGCACGGCTGGTTCATGCCGCGGTTGCCGTACTTCATCTTGTACGTCGTGGCGCCGGCGGCGAGCGCAAGGATCTGGTTGCCGAGACAGATGCCGAAGATCGGCTTGGGGTGCTCGAGCGAGATCGCCCAGCGGATCGTCTCGATGGTCGCGGTCGCCATGATCGGGTCACCAGGACCGTTACTGATGAAGATGCCGTCGTACTGCATGTTGCTGTTCTTGAGGTCAAAGTCGTACGGCACGACCGTAAGCTCAACATCCTTGCTGGCGAGGTAGCGGATGATGTTGTGCTTCATGCCGCAGTCAAAGGCCACGATCTTGTTCTTGCCGCCCTTGTTGTACACGCGCACGTCCTTGCACGTCACGAGTGCCACGAGGTTCTGCTTGTTCGGGTCCTCAAGCTCGATCGGCTGGTCAGCGAACTCGATCTTGCCGAGCACGGCGCCCAACGAGCGGATGCGCTTGGTGATCATGCGCGTGTCGATGCCGAAGAGCGCCGGGATGTTGTGGTGCTTGAGCCACTCACCGAGCGACGTGACGGCGTTCCAGTGGCTGTGCTGGAACGAGTACTCGGACACGATGAGGCCAGCGATCTGCACGGTGCTCGACTCGAAGAACTTGGGCAGTCCGAACTGGTCCTGCACGGCCATGTCGGGCACGCCGTAGTTGCCGATGAGCGGGTACGTGAGCACGAGGATCTGGCCGCGGTAGGACGGATCGGAGAGCGCCTCTGGGTAGCCTACCATGCCCGTGTTGAACACGACTTCACCCGACATGCTCGCATGCGCGCCGAACGAGTAGCCGCTGTACGTGGTGCCGTCCGCCAGCACGAGCGCGCCCTGCGTGTGGTCGAGGATGCCGGCAAGCGAGTCGGCGGCCACGGGCGACAGGGTGGAGGACGTCGACGCCATGCTGAAGAGAGAGAGGAGGAGAGGGGACGCTTGGGAGGTGGCGCTTGGCGGCGAGGCGGCAAGTTGCGAAGTCTCCGCTCCATTTGGTTCAACATCAGCCTTTTCGACAGCAGGAGCCACCAGCTTCGACATGGCGACTGGAACCGAGCGCTGATTGGCTGATTTTTGGTGTGTGAAAGGTTCATTTTTAGTATTTTGGCCAATGATATCGATTCTGGATACAAATGCCTAGTGTAAGTGTTTGAAATCAGCCTGACTTGGCGTTTGTATGCCGTAAGGAACAGCAACGCGACTGTTGCTTTCCGCATACAAACGTCAAGTGAAGTGGCTGCGACAAGCTGTTTAAAACCACATTGAAGTGTATGGCTCGGGCGAGTCGACGAAATGTGACGAGTACGCGGTGCCTTTTAGTGCTCTTTCCGCTTTTTGCGCGCGACTGCGCAGGCGCAAATGGAGAGAGTGGCGGATGGGTGGACGAGAGGAGGGCGAGCGTGTGTGTGTGTGTGTGTGTGTATGCGGTGGGCGGTGGGCGATGACGACAGGGAGAGAGAAACGACCGAGTGAGTGAAGACGAGCGGGCGTAACGGATGCAGGAAGAGGGCCAGGCGATCGAATAGGTGAATATATGTTCTTTGGTGGTGTTATATCGTATTGTGTTGGCGGTGCAGGTACACACGCTCGTCGTTTTATCTTTGCGACCAGCTGTGTGACGAGCGCCCTGCGGTAGTCGTGCAGCGCTCTCTTGGTCGTCGTCTTCTTCTTGCTGTTGGTCTTAGAACCTCTTCGTGCACTGCGCCAGCAGCACGTCGAGCGACCACGTTTGAAGCACCAGCAACTTCTCCCTCCACATGAAAATGAAACAAACAACCACACAGGTCAGGAGCGAATTGAAGAGCCACACGCCGTTGTACCTGAACATGGCAAGCCCAGCGAGAGCAGTCGCACGGGCTCGAGCGCCTTCTGCGAGGCCTTCACGGCGCGCGTGCTGCCGGCCATGGACGCCTTCCGCCCGGACTTTGTGCTCATCTCGGCGGGCTTTGATGCGCACGCGCAGGACCGCTCGCGGACCTGGCGCTCGAGAGTGAGGACTACTTCTGGATGACGCAGCAGGTCGCTACACTCGCGTGGACGCACGCGTAGGGTGGTGCGTTCTCGGACTGTTCGCTGGTATGGTGGTTGTGTGGGATAGACCTGTGTGTGTTGTCTCGTTGTAGGATACTACCTGATCGCGCTCGCGGAGAGAGCGATCGCCTACGTGCGCGCACTGATGGAGGGTTTGTTGCTTTAAAACTGCGCGCTGCTGCCGACGAGGTGAACGAGCTGGCGTCGGCCTTTGCGTCGTCCTTGGCCGTCACGTTCGCCAAGCTCCTTGCGGTTCTTTCTGTTCTTTTTTGGCTCTTGAACACGCCTTCAGATTCAATTCTCTGTTCTCAGGTGCTGGTGTGCCTTGGCGACTACGACAGGAAGGGGAAGCTGCTGGCGCTCCAGTCGCTCGACGTGCTGCTGGCGTAGTGCACGAATAAATTCATGAGTAGGCAGCAAGTAGAAGATTAAGAGCGCGCTGCATAATTGCCACGCCGCACCCCTCACGAGCGACCTGCTGCATACACTGGCGAATGACCAGTACATGTGTACCTGCACCAGCCGACGTTAGCGCACCATGCTTGGCGCTGCAGCGTGCGTGAAGCACAATATGTTCCACTGAATCGCATGTTGTTCACTGAATGCTAATATATCGCCTCGTGCGTGTGTACAATTGAGCAGGATGGAGCAGGTTGCGCTGCTGCATGTGCTCGTCGTCGGGCTCCGAGGCGTCGGTTTGAGATTAGTGCGTCCCTAAAAACGATTCAGATGCGCTGTCCATTCTATCAGACCTGCTCACTTTGCTCTCATCCGTCTAAACCAACGCTTTGCTCGACGACGGTTGGTCCGTCTTCGAGTGGTGCTGCCTGCTGCTGCTGTGTTGAGCTGCTGGACCATATACTCCGCCACGCTGAAACGTGAGGCATTTGCTTGTGCTGAAGCACGCTATAGAGCAAGAGCACTTGAATGCGGGTGAGCTATGCTTCCAAACACCAAGGAACGCATGCATTTATTAGATATCTGAAACATTATGATGTTGTGTTGTTAGCGCAGGTATACGTGCTGGTCGTTTGCCATTGCAAGCAGCAAGTCGCTCGTGAGGAGCGCGCCGTGGCAGTCGTACAGCGCCTTCTTGGTCTTCTTCTTGCCGCTGCTCTTGAACTTGTTCTTGCACTGCGCCAGCAGCGCGTCGAGCGACCGCGTCTTGAGCACCAGCAGTTTCTCCTTCCCGTCGCAGTGGACTGTCACGCGCAGTTCCTAAGAACGGAGAAATAACCGAGTCAGAAGGCGAGTTCAAGAAACAAAAAGGAGCAGAGAGTGACAGAGTCGTAAGTACCTGGGGCTCGGCAACAGACGCGACGATCACGGACGATGCGAAGGCCGACACCAGATCGTCCACCTCATCTGCAGCAGAGCGCTGCTCTGGAGCCACGGATCCCTCCACGAGTGCCCGTACATGGGCAGCAGCGCTCTCCTCGAGCGCATCCAGGTGGTACCCTTCAACGAGACAAGACGAACGCAGATCAGCCAGGATACATACAACACAACTACCATATGAGCCAACAACATTCTGAGAACGTACCTCCCTCGAGTACTGACACGACGCGGCCCTGCGCGTGCGTCCACGCGAGCGCGACAACCTGCTGCGTCATCCAGAAGTAGTCCTCACTCTCGAGCGCCAGGTCCGCGAGCGGGTCCTGCGCATGCGCATCAAAGCCCGCCGAGATGAGCACAAAGTCCGGGCGGAAGGCGTCCATGGCCGGCAGCACGCGCGCCGTGAAGACCTCCCGGAAAGCGCTCGAGCCCGTGCGTGCCGGCAGTGGGATATTTACCACATTATCGGTCGCGCCGCGCTCGCTGGGCTTGCCCGTGTTCGGGTAGAAGGGTGCCTGGTGGGTCGAGAGGTACTGCACGTTCGGGAACGCGCTCTCGATGAACTTGGCCTGCGTGCCGTTGCCGTGGTGCACGTCAAAATCCAGCACGGTGACGCGCTTGACCTCGTCTGGGTACGCGTCCAGCAGGTAGCACGCGCCCACGCCCACGTTGTTGAAGAGGCAGAAGCCCATGGCGCGCTGCGGCTCGGCGTGGTGGCCCGGCGGCCGCACGCCGCAGAACGCGTTCTTGATGGTCGCGTTCGCTGGTTTGCCTATTGTGCTACTCTCCTTACTGTCTCCACGCATGACGAGGTCGATCGCGTCGCAGACTGCGCCAGCAGCCGCGAGCGCCGCGCCCTCGGAGCCGCGCGTGACAGCCGTGTCCTCGTCGATCTGGTGCAGCTGCTCCGTCTTGGTCTTTGTTTGCTCTTCTCGGCCTCCTTCCTGGCCTTGGTGCTCTGTTTCGTCATTCTCAGCCACTGAAGCGCCATCGCTGTCACTCTCTGAGACGCGAGACTTGTCAAAGAGGCGCGTCATCTTGTCCACGTGCTTGGGCGTATGGAAGAGCAGCAGGCGCTGTCTCGTGGCAGGCGTGATGCACCGCACGTGGCGGATCGTGGGAAACTGCTTCTCGATGCGCTCGCGGACCACTTGGACGCGCTCCCAGCTCTCCGGGTGGCTGGGCACGCGGTGGCCGTCTTCGCACAGCGCACTGCTGAAGAACGCGGTGCTATTGGTGGTGCCTGGCTGCGCATCATGGCGCTTGCTTGGAGGAGCGAGTGGTGCCGTCTGTTGCGGCTGATGCTGCTGCTGGAGTTGCTGGAGCTGCTGGGCCATGTGCCGCGTCACCGCCCCTCGCTGGTCTCGCTGGTGCGAGCGCTCCATTTTCGCCTCGTGATGCACGAGTCGTGAGCTCTTTGATTGAATCACCCAAAGACCCAAATGATTGGACACCACCTGCTGAGTCACAAGGCCTTGGTGTCAGCAATGAAACCTTAGAATCTATCGAGTTCGAGCGCGTCTTCGACAGACAGCGAGCGGCCCGAGCATCAACGCATCAACAGCCAAGCAACCAGCCCCATTGATCCAGCCGTGTCCTGTCCAGTGAGTACAGCTCCGTCCCAGGAGCCCAGCACAACGAGCAGGTCTTGGAGCGTGCATGTGCCAGTGTTTCGTTTGCCTTGCTCCTGTAAAAATGTGATGGAAGCACCTTGCTGAGCTTCTATTGTCGTCGAACTGAGATAGCAACTCCATTACCCCTTGCAAATAACATGTATTCAACAAAGAATCACCAATTTGCATGATCCTTACATCAAAACCGTCATCACATGCAGTCAAACTCACCTCTTACCACGAGCGCGCTGACGAAGTAGAGCGAGGGCTACTTTCTCGCTCATCCGCCCGCACTGATGCTATTCATCCTCGACGCCATTCTCCGCAAAACTCGGTCGCTCAAACAGATTCTCGGGCGCCAACTGCGACTGGGAACGCAAAAACTCGACAAACTCGACGCCCGTCGCCAAAAAATCGCGCGCAAACGCAGGGTCGTGTCGCCTCTCGGACGTCAACGACGGCATGACAAACTCCGCCTCGATCTTCTCTTTGACCACGAGAAACCCTTCCGCCGGATCCATGCCGGGAATCGTGAACTCCTGAATGCGCATCAGCGAGAGCAGGAGACCAGTTCGTGGACACTCATAAGTATCTGCGATGACGTGGCGCACGTTCGGGATCACGCCATTTTTCTCGCCAGCGTCGACCATGACGTCACTCAGGCGGATTTTTGCCCTCGACTCCTCGTCGACAAAGTCCAGGATACCACGCCCATTCGGTGCCTTGCTGCACAACGAGGTCACCATCACATGCAGCGGATGCGTGACTGGCACTTGCTCAGTCGTGGACACGTAGAAGCGGATGTCAGGCGTTGAGTCCATCATGCTGTGCTCTTCATCTAGCTCTTGACGCATCTTCAGCGTCGCGCTGAACCACCGCGATGGGCGCGTCCTCAGTTTCTTGAACTGCAAATCGGGATTCAGTTTGATAATGTACTCGATATGCTCATGTACAATCGACGCGCCATACGACTCGGATCTACCAACGAGCACCATTTGCTTCTGCGTGAAAGCGTAGTTCGGGATCCGCGCACCGTGTTCTTGCTCGACCTGAGTGTAGAACGAGTGCGTGACGCCCTTGTCCTTCTTCATAGCCGATGAGGCTATTTCGAGAGACACGGGAGATGTCCTTTCCTTTCGCCGTTTCTTCTTGCTATCCTTCTCATCGCCAAACCCGTCCTCGCTCCCAAAGCTACCTCCATCACCGCCAAACGCACCATCGCCGTCATCATATCCACTGTGCATACTCTCTTCAACCTCGCCGGTTTCCGCTTGGTTCTCCTCTTTGCGAGCCTCCTGCTTGGCTACGAGGACAGATTCATACAGCTCACGCGCCGTGCGTCCACGTTCAAACTCTTCTTCAAGTGTCTTGATCGAAGCCAGCGCTATCGTCTCATCGTGGAATGATCGTGGCAAATGGATAAGGTAATGGTGTCCAAAGCGAATGAACGCGTCCGCTTTCGGCTGTGCCATTCCGCTGCCACTGTGGATCTTTTCGAAGCGCGTCAACTTAATCATCTGCTGGACGAACCGCGCACTGAAACACGTTGACGCATGGTTGTACCACTCCATTCCATTCATGAAGCACACGAGATGCGCCTGATGCAGTCGTGAGAAGCTGTGCATCGTGTGGAAGTCGCCAAAGTACTCGTGGAATCCGATCTGGTCGCTCTGTGACACTGCGCCTTCAAACAACAGCAGACTGGAGCCTTCGCGATGAAACGACTGATTCGAGCGCTGGAAGTTTGGCGCTCCAAGCTCCTTTTCGATTCGCTCAAGCTTCTCCTCAACGCGCTGAACCGACTCACCATCGCCTTTGATCACTGCAACGTACAGATCAGGTCGACGCGAGTTTGGGTGGCGCGCAAAGAAGAGCTCTGTGGCTGGCGATGCGTTGGATTCGTATAAAAACTTTCGAGCGTAAAAGCTCTTTGCCTCGCACACTCGTTTGCTCAAAGCGCGACTCAGCGTCACTTTGCTCGACTGATCTTTCTGGTACTTCAGCAAGCAGTTGATGTCACCGCGCGAAATCAGCAGCAGGTGGACAGCCACGTAACACTTCTCACGGAAGCCAGGTACCGTTTGCTCAGTCAGTTCCGTGTCGTTTGACTCGTCGAATGGATCTTCAAAGCCGTACTCGCTCAGTGGTGTGGCGAGATCTGCGTAGTATAGCAGAAACTCCAACATCACGCGAGCAGCTGAGAGTGTCGCGTATCCCTCGCGTCCCGACAACAGTTTGCTCAGGTGCTCCGTCCAGAAAGAAATCTCGGAGTCGAGATTCTCGTTCATCACCGACTTGAGCGTGATCTGTTGCCAATCGATCCAATCCACGAATCCCTTCGATACGCAGAATCGCAGGAACAGCCACATGAAGCCTGTCGGTGAGAACAGGTTGAGTCCACCACCTGATCGACGCCGGATGATGCCGACGCACTTTCCCCAGCGCATCAGGAAGTAGACACAGGGCCAGAAGAACTGGTACCTCGTCATGTACGTGCGGAACAATCTCGTCTTGAGCGGACCGGTCTGGGAGCGACTCAACTCAACAGCCCACTGCTCATACGAGAACGACAGAAGTGGCACGCGGAGATCTGGTTTGTGCTCGACCTGGCTAAATGATGTCTTCAGGAACTTCGCGACTGGGCCAAGATTACTGCATCCCTCGTCTGAATAAATCACGACATCCAGGTCCGACTGCTTTTCAAACGTCAGCAATGCCGACGAGCCAAACAGGATGAGCTCAAATGGACGAGAGTTGAAGTGGGACGCGAGTGAAGACTTGAGCGAGCTCATCGTCATCAACCGGTCGAACAAATCCGATAGCAGCTCGTCCGTCTTGATCTGGATCTCAGCCAAAAGACTGATCTGCAAGTCAGGGAGGATCGTTTCTCGCGTCGGCGCACGTGTCGGCATCCACGTCTTCCTCATCCGATCTCCCATGCGAGTCGCCATGTTCGTAATCAAGATGTCGATGACGACCCACGGGAAGCTGAGGCATCGGTTTGGAAGTTCAGCATCGCTGTACGCCACGAAGTACCATGCTGACGCCACCTTTGGCATCTCTGCTTCTGGTAGGCCCTCGAAATACGTCTTGAACTCACTTCGAGTGGATTGCTGTAGCTGGGAGAAAGTCTCCTTGAACTGGTCTCCGAAGCGAAAGTACTCAGCCTTGTGCAAACTCTCCGGTTCGACGATCATTCCCAGTGCAAGTTCCGCTACCGAGCTTGCTCCTGACGCCAGGAGCAGAGATGCCACTCGATGCTTGTATTGGCGATAGAAGATGCTTGCAGTGCCAATGTAGAGATCGTATCCATCAGCTAGCATGTCGTTGTCGACATGGGCGCCGTGCTCTCCAAGCTTTTCCAGCGTGGCTTCCATCACTGCGTTGCACCGCCGGTACATCAGCCCCAGAACTTTCTTTGATGGGTAGCTCCCCTTTTCATTGTTCTGCATGAAGTCAGGATAGATTTTCGGCGCAAGGGCTCGTACGCGCTGCAAGTGATCGTCAGCTCGGTCGTGGTCAACCTGGAGCGAGCAAATTCGAGCAAGCTCCAGCGCGCCTTTGTCGAAAATCCCTTGAGTCGAATTGTCGCAGATTGCGAGATGCGCGTTCGAAGCGACTCCCAATATGTCGCACTGGATCGACTTCAGGTAGAATGCGATCAAACTCCGGTCATCGACGCGCTTCTCCTTCTCAGCTGCCGAGTCTGGGAAATCCATCGGATCGTATGCGTTTTTTTTTGTCGGGATTAGTCTCTTGTCCCAAATCACAGTGAACACATCGCCATCCAAATCGCCGCCAGTGCATTCATCTGGGTGTGGTCGTGGGCCATCACAGGGGAACACGATACAGTCCTTGAGACACTGAATCTGAGCTGGGACGTCAGAGCGACAGTGTAGCACACGAACATCACCAGGATGGTGGCATGGATTCCGATGAATGGCCACGTCGATGTCGTCCAGCGTGATCGCAATATAGTCGTTGGTGTCCTCGTCTTGCTCCGTGTACTGAACAAATACCTCGCCATATTTCAGCGTCCCAGTGAAGTCGGCAACTCCCATCAGTGTACGTCCTTTTCGGATAGGGACGCGAGCTCGAAGAACGGTGTTGGCGAGGTTATAGCGATACACCGCGTTGACCAGCGAAGCCAAAAAGCCATCCGAGAGCAGAGAGACACCGAGTTGCTTCAGGAAAATCTCGATCCACCAGCTCATCTCTGAAGGAAGCACATTCTTGAGAGCAAAGAAGGCTTGAGAGTCGGACGCGACCATCGAACTGAGCTCTTCGATGTACTCATCTTGCATCTTCAGAAAGACTTCGTCTTCGATTCCCAGGCTGTTGAGAATCTGGATGCTCTGACGCGTCAGATACGCCACTGATCGACCTGCGCAGGAGACGATTTCCAGCATGTTGTGCCCCGATCGGAATTTCGCCATACTCTTGCGAAGCAACAAACAGGTATCTTTGTCTTTGAGGGCATCGGGCACATCAGACACAACAAGCACGCCTTTCGCTCCACCAAGTCGAATCTGGAAAGCCGATGGCACCGGGTGGAAATTGAGCGCCTCGGCTACCTTTATCGCTCCGGCTTTGCTAATTTCTCCGCAGCCATCTGTGAAAGTGTACCCATGTTGCACGAAATCGTCGACCGGGTTGTCCAGAAGTTGCTGCTCCACGTAGAATGCTGGCTTGGTGGACGAGAAAGCTTGGCTCATTCGCTTCAGATACTTTGCGGCAGACTTAATGGAGCTGAGATCCCCAACCCAGTTCCGTATCACATGTGAGTCCAAAGTGGTGAAGAGGCAGCTGCTGTTGCGCATTTGGCTCAACGAGCTCCCCAAAAAACGGAAAAGCCGCGCTCCTCCCTCGACATTTTCGATTGAGATGCCGCTCTCCATGACCCATTGAATGCGCTTCACGAGGCTAGAGCTGGTGTAGTCCACTCGATCCATGTTCTCGTCGCGAAAGTACACGTACATGAAGTTTTCTGGGCCAAAGTGACGGAACACTCGGTTCCCGGGTGCGACCTCGGGTGGGCGGAAGATAATCCGAGTCGGCGTCACGACAACCTTGAACACAACATGCTGGCGCTTCGAATTGAGTCCCTTCAAGACAAGCCACTCGTCGCGGATGTACTGCTGAAATGAATCAGCAATGGTCTCGTGCTTCAATTGCATTGTGAGCAGCGCTGGTCGCGGCTGGAATGCAAGCAGTGCTTGTTCTTGGACACCACGCTCCAGTCCTGCCAGGACGTCGAAGAAATCAGCAGGCAAACATCCGTTGGTGAAGTAGCTGATTCGAGATTGGAAGCACTGGAACGCGTACGCCACCTCGAACGGGAGCGATGGCTGCATGATTTCAGCAAGCGAGCTTTCACTTGGTGCTGCTGGGTCGCTCAGCATGTCCACGACATGCACCTGTGTGTCGCGGACTTCGATTCCCAATTTCATGAAGTGAAGGCGCAACTTCCACGCTTCGTCGCCTGATGTCGAATGGCACTGTACTCGAATGCGAAAGACAAGGGACGCCTCTTGGCAATTCACGTGCGCCCGTACCATGTTTTGGGTGTAATGCGGCGGCACGAGAAGAGTGACGAATACAGACACCTCGTCGACTGATGATGCTGAGTCGAACCACACAATGCTATCGCAGACTTGGCGAAGATCTAGTGTGACACTGCGATCGCTGGAGAGTGACACGGACGCATGTGCACCTCGGAGCGACAGTTTCCCTCCCAATTCGTTATCAGGGAATGCTGAAGCGAGAGTCACAAACTCACTCGACAGACTCCACAGCCCTCGTTGTAAATCCAATGCTCGCAACGTCAAACGGTCGTCGGTACTTGAATGCAGCTGCATGATCCTGGGGTCCACTTCAATGTTCTCGATCTTCATCCAAAAGCGTCCTTCGCTCTGCTCGTTCACGAAGCCCAGATTTTTGCATAGCTTGTGATACGAAGTGCCGATATCATCGCTCACGCTTGGTTCCAGCGTCCACAAACCGAGCTGTTGGTCGGTGCAACACACCTTCGTATACCCGTCAAGCTCTCTCGTCATCTGGTCAATGAAAGTTTCGTCGCGTTCGAATTCCGATCGGAGAATGATGCTGTACATATTTTCTGCATCATCCTCAGAATTCCGCAGACTGTGGGCTGCTGCTGACTCGACTTTGACGTTAGCTTTTGCTGTTGCTGGTACAGCTGCTTGATCACTCTTGCCGAGAGCAACATTGCTTAGTAGAGCTTCAACAACCACCTTGGACGGGATTTGTGATGCCACGTGTTTCGCCACTGTGAGAAATTGAGCCTCGTTTTCAACAATTTGCTGTTGTCGCTCCACTCCACCAGCAGCGCAGAACACGACAAATGTGCTGTTGCTCCGTCGCGCTCTCCCTCGGCTCTGAATCAAGCTTGTGACGCTCTTGATGCCGTCAAAGAGAATCACCAACGAGCACTCGGGAACGTCGAGACCTTCTTCAAGAACATTTGTCGCCACCAGCAGCCGGATTCGACCTTGTCGAAAGCGCTCGAGGGTGGGCTTCTGCTCATCTTCCCATGACATGCCCTCATAGGAATTGTGCCCAATAAAGCGCGTTGGATTCAGCTCCTTCAGGATTTCTAACTTCTCCATCGATTTGGCGAGCTCAATTGCAGTCTTGCGACGTCGAACAAATACAATCGCGCGCGATTCGTAGTTGAAGCTCGCCTTCTCGATGATATCACCGACGAGCTGAACACGAGACGAAACATCGTGCATTGATGGCGACTTCCTCGGGTTTGCAAACTTCCTGTGGAATTCGACCACTGTCGTCAGCAAGTGCTTGCTGTACTCGGGGTAGATGAGACTGTACTGACGCCGAGAAACTGGCTGTAACGCAGCACCCATGGTCTTGAAGTGGTGATGCAGCGCATTCGCGACATGGGTGGCCCCATGGATCGACAGGTCAAAGAAAGAGCCCGCGATACTTCGAACATGCTTGATAATCAGCTCCAGATCTCCGTCAAGCGAGTGCTGCTGCTCTCGCTCTTGCAGGGTACGCAGTCGCGAGAAAAACTGTGTGAGCTCCAAATCGTCGACGTCATAGTGTGATCCAATATACGGCAGCTGATAGTCATCGAGAAGCGTCGCGATGCGAAGGAGGAGCGCATCCGTGTACTGCCTCAAGTGTGTCCGCAGTTCAGTTTCTGGGACCGACTGCTGAACGACAACCCACTGCGCGTCCTTTGGCATTAGCTTCGACTCGAGATCTTCGCCGCGAAGTGTCGGAGTATTCACGTGCGCAGAGAAGTATAGAGAGAGTCGCTGGATGGCTACTTGACCAGACTCAATATGCTTCGCTTCACCGAAAGGAGACGCCGTGAGCGCTAGCAGCCGTGGTCTTGTAGATTCGAGCGACGTCGCGATGCTCTGCAATATCCCTTGGTACGGATGGTCGCCAGTTGCATGATGGGCTTCATCAAACACCATGATCGAAAAGTCCGACATCGCGACCACTTCTCTAAACACGAGGTTCGAAAAGTACTGTGGAGTCACAACAAGCACGTTCAGTGCTGAGTCGCTTGCCAGCTGCACAAGTCTTGCCCGTAGCTTCGAGTTGTGCTGACCAGAGAGCTCCAACACTGTGAGCTCTGTCTCTCGTCGAATGTACGCTGCCTGTTGTGTGACGAGAGGCCCCGTGGGGACGAAGAACACTGCAAGCAATCCAGGGTTCAAGCGCACCATTTCGTCCATCACCTTGACCGCAACTAAAGTCTTTCCAGCACCTAGCATTGACACAAGCATCTATGAGTGAGAGAGGGAACAAACACATTTGATACAACTCAAAGCACCCAACATACCTGTCGGGAGATACACGATTGTGTTCTCAAGCAGCGCGGACAACGCCATCTCGACTTGATACTGTCGCAACGGGGTCAGCTTGCACGCTGGGATGAAACTTTTCCGAATCGACTCTTCAGTGGGGAAGACAACTGCTTGCTGCTCAGATGCCCCTGCACGACTCTGTGCCAGCGACTGTTGTCGCTTCGAGGCGTATCGACTCCCGCTCTCAGTGGCACCATTTGCTTGCGACGCCTTTTCGTTGATCTCCAGCGCAAACTGAGAAGTCACGATCTCAATGTGCATGGAAAGTCGAAGGTGCTGCAGCTTCTTAAACACGAGCCCCCACTTGCGGACCTTGTTGCCGACGCTTCCAGCGGCCTGCTCAGCGAGTACAACGCACTCGCAGCCCTTCGAATCGAGAAGAAACTCACTGCCCGGTCGCTCGTCGATGTAGCACTCGCCTGCGATCTTGGCCTGGCAGCTGGCGCAGAAAATCTCGTACGGGATGCGTTTCCGCTTACCCGCCTGCTGCGTGCGGGACTTGAAGAACTGCATCGGCGGCGTCACGTGCGCATGTGAGCGCAGTTTCCAGCTCTTCTTACGCTGCAGTGCCGCCGCGTCGTCGCTGCTCTGCTGCTGCGCCTGTTCGTCGTAGAGCAGGTGCTTGCGTAGCGCCAGGTGGAAACTCTGCTCGTTCTCGCGCAGGAAGTAGACCTGGTCGCTCGTCGCGAACACGCTCGAGCAGCGCTTGCAGCTCATGTGCCACGCATGGTCAGCTGTGGGTGCTGCTACTGTAGCTGTTGGTGCTGCCGTCGCCGCCGGTGCAGACGTGGGCGAGGGCGCCATCCTTCTCTCGCTCGCTCGCTCGCTCTCGTCTCCCCCCCCGCGCTTCCACGTGTCCCAATCTAGCGCGCCACAGTTGCCCCTGCTTCAACACTTCCAGGGCGCTCTATTGTGAGCACTTTCGATCTCCCCGCTGCACCTCTCAAAACAGAGAGCGCTCTATTTTAGCTATCTACTGTATTTTAGTTGCACGCACAATCACTCCTGCATGATGTCATTTGAAGGTCGCGCGAAGGTCGCGCGAGTGGAAGGGAGCCTGGAAAAGGGGGGACACGTGCATCATTCGCTCTTCGCCCAGCAGCTCTGCAGATGAAGACGACGAGCTCCTTATTGGCGCTGGCGCTCGGCGCCCTCGCGGCGCTCCAGGGCGCGCACGCGATCTTCGAGGACCAGGCGGGCCTGCTGGACTGGAAGGCCGAGAACCTCGGCCGCGTGAGTGCCGTGGCTTTCGGCGGCGGCGACAAGCGCGGCCACGCGAGCGTCGTGCGCGGTACCTCGCGCGCACTGTACGTCGCAACGGACGCGCGCTCGCGCGCCGTGGCCCGCGTCGACGCCAAGAGCGGCGCCATCAAGTGGCGCCAGGTTCTGCATGAGGGCGATAGCGTCGACTCGATCCAGCTCACCAACTACGGGCTGCTCACGGTCTCTGGGTGAGTTAAGATTGCATCATGCTTCTTGTTATGCGTTTACAGTTGATGTGCGGGTGTGTGCTTATGCTAACACACATATGACAATCTTGCTGTGGTTGTGATGTAGCGCTGCCAAGAACCTGCGCCTGTGGGACGCCGCGGATGGCACGCTCGTGTGGGACAACTTTGCGTATTCAGGACAGCAGCACGTCACGTTCGCTGGCATCCACGCCATCGGAGACGAGCGCACGGTGGTGATCTCGTCCACTGGCGCCGTCCTCGTCAACCTCAAGGACGGCAGCGTGCCATGGCGCGCGGCCTTTTCTCCTGCTCTGTCTGGAGATGCCATCTCTTCGCAAGTGTCGTCGGACGGCACGGCGGTATTCATCCTTGCGAATGCGGAGCTACTTAAGGTCGAGCTGAAGTCTGGTCAGGTGACCAAGCTGACGAAGAAAAGCCTGGGTTCCGGTTCTGTTCTCCGCAAGAACGATGTGTCGGGTGCCATCGTGGCGGTGACGGTCTCCAAGGCATCGATTACCGTCGAAGCGGTTGAAGACGGCAGCGCCAGCAAGACGACTGCCATCTCCGCCTTGAAGATCGAGTCGTCCAAGGAGTTTGACTCAGTAAACGACAAGATCAAGAGCGCGCTCGTGGTCAAGCTCGCTTCGGGAAAGAGTGTGTACTTCAAGATCGCCGACACTCTTGCGCTTGAGGTCGTTGCCGAGGTTTCGTCCGACGGCGTGCTCGTCGAGTCGCTCACGGAAGACAACACGCTGTTCCACGCTACCCCAAAGGCGACTGGCTCGCACGTGTCGTCGTTCTCACTTCTTCCCGACCAGAGTCGCGTCCAATGGGACTCGGACTTCGATGCTGCGTCGTTCGGCGGTGACGTCGGGAATGCGTTTATCGGGTGCCCAGTTCGCCAAAAAGATACCGGTGTGCCACGCTGCCGCGCTCTTCTGGTGATGAAAGATGATGGTCTCGTCTTCAGCACGAACGAAGAGTCCGCTGAAGGTGACGCTGCGAGCGCGTCGAATGTGCTCTGGGCGCGTGAAGAAGCGCTTGCGAACATCAAGACGGTGAAGTGGGTCACGCCTGCAGAAACCGACATTGAAAAGCAGCCGCTGACGAAGATTCCGTCGTTTTCGGAGGAAATTTCGCTTGAAGTCGCCCGCGCGAAGAACTTTGTCAACAGCATCATGTCGTTCTCGAGCTCGCTCTTTGAGCCAAAGAGCACGTCGGACGTCCGGGCGCGCAAGGAGACCCCAAACGCGCACTTCTTTGGCTTTTCCAAGTACATCATCGCGCTGACCGAGAGTGGCAAGCTGTTTGCGATCCGCGCGGAGCTGAACACGGTTGCATGGTCGGTGTACGTTGGCCCAGAGTACAAGTTGTACGTTACTCGCGACCACCCTGCACTCGGTTCTGGACCGGAGCTGCTCCTGATTTCGAGCTCATCGCAACTGCTCTGGATCGACGGCGACAGTGGACACCAGATTAAGTCTGTTCAGGCGGGAGAAAATGGAGGCAACTCGTGGGTCGTGATGCTGCCGAAGCGCGAGCACCATATTGACGAAGATGCGAATGTGCGACGATCGGTGGCGCTGGTGTCCGAGAAGACCCTTGCGGTGTCCTTATTCCCCAAAGAGACTGCGGAATTCGCGCATCCCGAACTGAAGAACTTCTACTTCTACCGATTCGATGCGAATGCCAACGTCCTCCGCGGATATGTGGTTGAAAACGAGGCTGCCGAAGCGAGCAACTCCCAGTACCAAGCCCACGAAGTGTGGTCGGTCGTGCTTCCTCAGGGTCACAGCCTTGCGTCTTTCTCGAGTCAGAAGGAGCATACTGTGATTGACTCGTCCGTCACTATCACCGGCGACGACTCGCTGCTGCTGAAGTACTTGAACCCAAACATGTTTGGCGTTGCGACTATCGGATTGGAGCAGGTCGACGGTGAAGTGTCGGATGTCTCAGTTCTTCAAGTGAGCCTCCTCGACTCTGTCGCTGGACGTGTGATCCACCGCGCTCGTCACCAGCATGCAACTGGTCCAGTCCGTATGACTCAGGTATGGACTTTGCAGCTGTTCGTGGCGCACTCTTATGGAATGTGTTCTCATAGCGCTAACGCTTGTATTTTATTTTTTCTTCGACAGAGCGAAAACTGGATGGTGTACTCGTTCTGGAACGCGAAGGAAAAGCGAACTGAGTTGGTGTCACTTTCACTCTACGACGGCGCTGTCGGCGCGAACAACTTGAACCCGTGGAAGCGGCCTTCGTGGAGCGACTCACGTTCGTCGTTTGACCCGCGCTCGCCGTTTGTGCTTCAGAAAAGCTTCATTTTTCCAACCTCGATCCAGACGCTTGGCGTTACGGTCACGTCGCGTGGCATCACGCCGCAGGTGCTGCTTGTCGGCATGGGCACTGGTCAGATTTTCAAGTTGGCTCGCAATTACATCGACCCTCGTCAACCAGAGAAGCAGCCGACGCCTGAAGAGCAAAGGTACACCGATTATTGTGCTGTTTCGTGTAACTGCTGGATGATAGTTTGTCTGACATTATTTCCTCGGTGCTCGTGCAATGTATTGACGCAGTGAGGGTCTCATCCAGTACTCGCCACTTGTCTCCGTGTATAATCGACCTCAGTCCATGATCACGTACAACCAGACGATCGCGAACATCAAGTCGATCTCTACGGTTTCTGCTGAACTGGAATCCACGACGCTGGTTTTCGCGCACGGCCTGGACCATTTCTACGTCCGTCTTGCACCAGCCAACTCATTTGACTTGCTGCCGTCTGACTTCAACTACGAGATGCTCATCTTACTGTGCATTGGCTTTATCGTCGCGACCGTGTTATCTCGTGGCCTTGCCAGACGCAAGGCGCTGAACGAAGCCTGGAAGTAGAGGGAACCAGAAGAAATCACGAGACTACCAGACGAGCAGAACAACGTGCGTGTTCTATACAACAAGGTATGAAGGTAGCAGTTGCATAAATGACGATGATAAACAGGCAGCAAATGGAGAAAACGCGATAGAAAACTGGTACCGCCTGCTGCAAACATGCCTGGTCTTCGGAAAAGGGTGCGTCTTGGAAATGATGGTGTTCTAATATGTTATGTTGCGTGTTGAGACTCGTCGTCGGCGTCTCCTCCTCCAGCTGCAGCCGGCGGGTCTGCGAGACAAAGTCGAACAAAGTATACGCAGACAAAGTCATTGTAGCCGCTCTCTATCGCTATCTCTATCACATCGGCTTCGCGTTCACCCATAGCTCCAAGCGCAATACGGTGCGTGGTCTGCTTGCTCGCTTCACTCGATGGCACATCGAGCTCAACCGATTCTGCAATATTCCGATTTGCCTTCCCACCCAGGTCCTGACCACCCAGCAGTGCGAGACTCTGCCTGCTTCTCGATGAGCGGATCTGGAGTTTCTTGGCATGTCGACACGTGATCTCTACAATGGCGATCGGCATGGGCTCGCGCAGCACAAGCCGCAGAAATTGCGGAAACATGCCGCTCGATAGCCAGAACGTGCACTGGTCGTTCGTGAGGATGCTCGCCGAAGGGAATTGGTCGTCGAACGAGCTGCTCAGTACTTCAGCGATGAGCGACGGACCGTTCTCCTGGCGATACGCGTTCAAGTGCTGGAAGTGTGTCGACGTCAAGTTCACCTCGTGGTCCTGATGAAGGAATCAACAAGCGAAGCAAGTGTCAGCGAAGGATTTGAACAACTCAAGTCGGGATTCGTCCCCCACCTCGGTTAGAGCAGTGAGTATCATGCGTGGTTTGGCGCTCATGGGTCGGAAGCTCTTCCTGCGCTGGTCCTTCATGTCTTTCGACAACAAGCCAGCCGCATCGCTCTGATCGACTTGGATGCTCGCGAGCTCAAGCTCCCGTAGCTGCTCCTCGAGCGAAGCGCGCCGCTCTGGGTCACTCGACGACGAGATCAAGCGCTTAATCTCCTGGATCTGAAGCAGCAGTACAAGCAGATAAAATCAGCCCGGAAGCTCATCCACCACCAGCGTAACAGTCTTCGGCCTCGTACCTGCGCCTCATAGTCCACGTCGAGCTCATTGATCGCCTGGGGCATTGGAAGCGTGTGGGCGTCGAGAATCCCTCCCCCGCCGTCCTTCGTCCAAGCAGCACCAGCAACAGCGATTGTTGTCCACACAAAAACGCCCAGAGCGGTGGCGCGGCCGCTCACTTAGTGTTTAAATAGACATCCAACAGCATTCGAGAACTCGGGGTTTCAAGAGCGCACGTCGCACGGATTTTAACAATCGCTCAATCAGATTGCGCCGATTTAAAGTGCCAGCCAATGGAGAGCAGCTCCTGTGTGTGAGCGACCAAGGATCGAGCTGCAGAACCCTCGACAGTCAAGATGGCTTCCTCTTGAAGCCTCACAACTCAATTTGCCATCTCCTGCGACAACAACAACACCAGCAACAACCACAAGCCCCAAAGATGCTCAAGCGCGCGATCGTTCGAGCCAAGACTGCGGCAGCGCGACGCTTCATCGCACACACGCGCGTGCTTCAAGGCGGGCAGACGACCATGGCGGCCATGCTCGGCGCGCACCCTGGCAGTGACGTCCCAACCGCCGATCACCTCATGACCGTCGAGCAAGCGGCGAAACTCATGGCCGAGATGCACTTGGAAGCGCTCCCCGTTATGAAAGACGACAGGGTACGTGTCCATGACGTTGGGATACCATGTGCATTGCCATGGTCGACTATATCTTCATGTCGATTTGATGCGAGCGTGTAGGTCGTCGGCATGTTCACGGAACACGACTACGTTGATAAGGTGCTTAACATGAGCCACTCGGCCGTGCGCACGTCGAAAGTGTGCGAGGTTGCGAGCATGGGCCCGGATCTCGTCGTCGCATACCCGGAGGACACGGTCGAAGGCTGCCTCGAAGTGATGACCATGAAGGTAAGTCATCGCTTTGCTGTCTGAGAGTTTCGATCGAACTGGTTGAAACTTTGCTGTGTTTTCTGGATATGTGTCAGAAACTCAACGCGATGCCAGTGGTGGAGCACGACGGCCACGTCATGGGCATGGTGTCCATGATGGACCTGACGAAGGAGATGTTTGCATCACCAGACCCAACCGTGACCTCGAAGGCCCAGGCGATGATGGACTTCTCGCAGCCGTCGCACTTCCCGGAGAACATCATGGCCGCGGGCGGCGGCTACCATGATGATATCACGGCGTCGATGGTGTCCCCGGAGCAGATCCACGAGCACTACGAGCAGCTCAAGCACGACTTGGAGATGAGCAGCCACCAGCCTACTCGGCTCTCATTCGACTCGGTGGCGGCGGAGCGCTTCAAACTGGACCCGAACTTGGAAGAGATGGCGGCTGAGTCGTTCTCGGAGGCGTCGACGTTTCCCGAGTACACGCCGAGCGAGGATGGTCTCTTCACGCAGACCCACGGAATGGCGCGAGGTGAAGATATGCACAGCATGACGGAGACCGAGATCATGGAGCAGGAAGAGAGGTACGCGATCGCTCAGGGCGCTTTGCTTGGCGAGATGAAGCACTTTTCGGAGCCGTCCGACTTCCCCGAGGTCCCCCCGCTCGAAGAGATGCTCGCAGCCCGCAAGCGCAACGAAAAGATGAGCAGCTAAGCGTTGCATGGATGGGGTGGGTGGATCAAGACAGAGATACCACTATGATTCCAAGAGCGTGTGCATATCAGTGAGTGCAGAGAACCAGACAGTGACAGCGCGAGGGTCAGTAGCTCATATCGTGAATGCGTGTATGCTTAGCAGTGATAGCCTCGCCAGTGAATTTCATCAGATGCCGAGCTAACTCCAACAAAAATAAAACTAATGTCCATTACCATCTTCTCTAAATCGACATGGAGTTCGTTTCATACCTGCTCGTCCCTTCAGACTTGCTTCCAGATCACTTGGATTTTTCATTCTCATTGTGCATCATACCAAGATGCGGAAAGCCTCCCCGTCCAAGAAGTCCTCGGACGTCGTGAGCATCCGGACTGGCCGCGGCGGCCTGCTCGCGACGCTCCGAGACATCCTGCAGCGTAGGAAAGCACGAGCCTTGACACCTCAGCAGTCGCCTGCACCAACTCAGCACAATGCTCCCACAGACCGCATCCGATTGAACCAGATGATCTCCATGCTCTCAACCCCGAAAGCTGCTACTCACGAGCCAATTGCAGTAGTTGATGCTCACGTTGAAGACTTAGACGGGAACGATAGTGAAGACGACGAGGTTGAGTTCAGCGACGATGAGGACGCCAGCCACTCGCCAGCAGCAGCAGCAGCAGCGAAGGGCGGAAAGAAATCTGCAAAGAAGAAGAAGAATCGGTGGGTGCGGCAGCTTCTGAACCAGCAGGTGGAGAAGAAGAAGGACCGCGTGCCCGTCGCTCGCAAGAGGCATCACCAGCCACTCAAATCCAAGGGACCAGCTCGACCGCCGGCGCTCTTCATAGTCGTCAACGCGTTTACCTCGTCTCTTGTAGCGCAGATCCTGCTCTTTCTCGAGATCCGCCAGCCTGCAGCTGTCTGCGCCTTTGTGAACAAGGCCTGCGAGGCGCATGTGACCGCGTTCTATGAGCGCCATTGTTCACATCCGCGTCCGCGCCGGTACCTCGCAAAGAAATTGTTCAGCGCTGTTGGTGACCGAGGCCGAGAGAAAATCCCAAAGTACATCCTGTCATTTCTGGATATCCACGAGAGAGTGAGCGCGAGTTCGTGCTGCCAAACGTTCTTCCAGGCAGCCAACGCGCTCCCTCTGACGATCAAAGGCTCGCTAAACGCGACTCGCTTCGCGGAATCCATGACTGCTGAACGAGTTGAGGCGCGCTTTAACACCACCTCGGTGCTTGAGCTGAGTACGAACGTCAACCATTGTGTTGGTCGGTGTCTTGTATCTGAACCTTACAACTCTTGCTATCTATGGTTGTGTGTTTGCCTAGAGGACATGGACGCCGAGCTCGCGGTGGAGGTTGTAAAGTTGATGGACACGGGCGAGACCAAGTGCTTCGCGTCGCTCTCGGAGCTCACACTGCGCGGAATCCGCGGCTTTTCGACTTCCGAAGTGATCTTCGTGCAGCTCGTTCAGGTGCTATTTACAGATCTTGTGAGCCACAAACTCACATCGCTGGAGTTCTCAGGTACCTTACCAACCTACTTGATCTACTGTCACAAAGTTCTGGGGAGTAGAATTCTAACCCCCCCCCCTTCCCCTCCCTGTTTCTTCACACTTGCCTAGACCTGGGCTTTGAAGATTTCAACTTCAAGTATCTGTCCAAGCTGCTCTACGACGCGCGCTTCCCGCTGCTACGTGCACTCAATCTATCGAAGAACCGCTTCTCAAGCCGCTTCATGCGCGACTGGAGCAAGAGTTTTCACAACTACCGCTTCCAGTGGCTTGAGGCGCTCGAAATATGTGGTATGTACAACCCAGGCTTCCAGTGGTTGTTTTTCTTTACAAAGTCCTCACTCTAGTGTGTGCGGGTGCTTCTCTATAGACGTGGCCATGACGGACGAAGACACGCAGCGCTTCGTCGCGTGTCTCGAGAACGTCCCGATGCTGTTCCGACTCTGCATCTCGCACAATTTCTTCTCAGTCAAGGCTCTGGCTATGCTTGGTGGGGAAATCGTCAAAGGCTCTCTACGTAACCTTGTTCAGCTCGAATGCAGTGGTGAGCCCCATCATGTATTTCACTTTCCCAAATCCAAGCATCCTCGCTAATAATATCTTTGACCAACTGCTACAGCGATCACGGCCGATGCGAACGCCATGGGCGGCTTCTTAAACAAGTTCCACGACTCGGCTGGCTGTCCAACGTTGCAGACGCTGGAACTCAGTGGCAATCCATTGACGAATCCGAAGGCAATTTTCGAATTCGCTCAGGCGCTCACTAGGCAGAGTGACAGTGACACTGGCTGCTGGCCCTTGCTGCAGCACCTGAACCTCTCAAGTGAGCCCTCTTCCGTCTTTCTACCAAGCACAACTGGACGCACAAACCTGCTTCGTATGTGTTATTGATGTTTAGACATGAGCATTGGCGAAAATGGCTCTGGGACGCTAGCAGAGGCTTTGCAGACAGCGCCAGAGGCCACTCGGGAGATAACCCACCTGGACATTTCTGGAAACGCAGTCGGACGTGCGATACACAGCTTCAGTCGCTGTCTGCTAGGCGGATCGTTCCGAAAAATTAAGTTCCTATCGCTTGCTGGTGCGCTCAGCTCTCTTCTTGATAGAAATGGTAGGAATTGTTAAAATTGCTGAAAATGATGGAAATTGGTGGTATGCCTCAACAGACAACAGCATGGAGGCACTCGAGTTCGAGCTCATTGCGCACGCGCTGACGCAGAACTGCAGCCCGCTCCTGCAGACGCTTGACCTATCAAGTACGATCAACTCGAATTTGCTCATCCACCACTGACATTCAAATTCATGACTAACTCTGATGTTTGCATGTGCAGCGAATCAAGCTCGAGGCGAAGGGATCGCGCGCTTCTGCACCTTCCTGAGCTCCGAGACTGCAAGAAAGCTCTACACACTCGACCTCAGTCGTACGTGTCAAGAAGAATATGTTTCGATGTGCGCCAGAAGCTCTAACCATGTCGATATTCTACAGAAAACGAGATTCCGCATCGTGGCCTCGTGTTGCTGGCCGAGACGCTCAGCAGAGGCAATTGTCTACAACTCCAGCAGCTCAATATTTCTCGAAACCTGGACCTGCGCAGCGTTGTCAAGTACCAGGGCGTAAGTCATTCATTTGTCGACTTCTAGAACCGAGTCTAAGCTTACGCTGTGATTGCCAACCCAGTTGATTCGAAGTTTTGCGTGTCCGTCGCTCGTGTCGCTCCAGTTCGGCTACGCGCAGACGTTCGTGGAAGGCCGCGCATTTGTGAGGGACGTGCTTTCGCGCCTGAGCGTCGAAGAACTAGTGCGTTGGGCGATTTCTTGTCAATCAACACCTGGTGGCCGTCTAATAAGTAGATTTGTATTTTCAATAGCGTCGCCGCAAGCAAGCGCTTTTTGAACACCGACTAGCCGCGATCCAGCGTCGCAACGCCGCGAAGGCCCTGCGCAACGAGAAGCGCTGCAAACGCCAGTGTCAGCTACTGCGTGCCCGGTACGACCACTTGGAGAGCGAGGCCGACCGCGCGCTGCGCCGACGCAAGAAGATCCGCAAGTCGCCGCATCTGATGATCCACCAGGAAATCGCGCGCCTCAAGCAGGAAAACTATCACAGAGGGCTGTGCAGAGCTCTGGGTCAGTGACTGAGTTTTAGGAAGTGTATGCTTGCTATTACGATGGAAATGGTCATTGGGCTCAAGTCTGAGTGGCTTAGCTACCTCTGTCGAATACAAATGATAAAAGTAGAGGATGTCGGACCTCTGCACGATAAGTACGCACGTACCTTAGACACTCTCATCCTGGCGCTTGGTCGCATTCGCCAACTCGTCTGGGTAGATCTTCTTCCAGGACGCGTGCATGGATTCGTGGGCCTCCGGGTGGCTATTGACGAGCGAGTGCGGGTTCTCAGCGAACAGAATAAAGACGGTGGCCACGGCACCGTCGATCACCGTCATGATCACGTCGGCGACCGAGTAGCCGATGAGGAAGCCACTGAGACCAAGCGCGGCCTGGGGGTGGTTCACGTTCACGGTCCACTTGGCGTCACCGTAGGCCACGGCCGCCCAGCCGGCCGCTGCGCCTAGGAAGCCCACGACGATCTTGCCAAACATGAGCACGTTGGCGATGAGCGAGTCATTCGTGATGGCCGTCCAGCCCTTTGAGGCGAAAAGCTGGAAGACACGCTTGCCTGAGGGCACGAAGCCGTAGCCGTAGATGCCCACGTACGCATACGCGAAGCGGTTGAAGTACTCGATCCACTTCTGGATGCAGGTCACGAGACAGCCGATGCAGCCCACGAGGCACGCAGCCACAGCGTTGCCCTGCTGCGCGAGTGAGTGCTGGAGCGAGGCCAAGATGAACCGAATCGTCTGCACGATGGACACGATGAGCGAGCCGAAGCAGATCGAGCCAAAGGACAGCGTGAGCGCTCGCAACAAAGCCCGCGTGGTCGTGAGTGGAGCGCTGTCCTGGCTGGCGTGGTGCCACCAACTGGAGACTGTCCCAGCCGTCGCCACCATCACGATGTTGCGCAGCACACACGTGGTCCAGAAGAAGATAAGCATCATGCCCGTGAGGATGCCGAACTTCTTGCCAGCGCCGTACTCCTCGCCCTGGCCAATGTACTCGCCGTGGTTGACCGCGGCGTACGTTGCGACGATCCACACGAGCGCCCAGGCGATCTGCAGGAGCGTGAAGGTCACGGCCGTGAGCATGATCACTGGATAGCTCAGCACGGCCTTGCACGCGACCTGCAGGTTGGCGGACGCGAACGCGATGCGGCGCCGGATGCAGCACACATATAGCATCACGAGCGCTGCGAACAATGAGCCGACGAGTGCGGGCCACCAATACATTGACTCACCCTGCTGCTTGAGAAAGTTGGACGACGCCAGGCCCGTGCCGACGGAGATTGTGCACACGCCGATGATCGAGATCCTGTATCAAATTAGAGAGTGAGACGCGTGAGCGCTTGCTAGCCACACGTTTTGCAATGGTATACAGTATCTTATAACGTACCAAATGAGCATCTTGCCGCAGACGAGCATGATGAGCGTCCAGATGACGGAGGCGACGAGCGCGCCGCCGGCGATCGCGGCGCTGATCTTGAGCGCGTACTTGTACTTGGCCTGCTTCTCCTTAAAGAGCGCCTGCGCGTTGGCGATCTCGTCCTGGTTGGCGGCGCTTGTGAGTACGTCCGAGCCGTACATGATCGCAAGGCCGACCGTGAAGCCAAATGCGATGAGGAAGAGCGCGGCGAAGAGCACGTCGTTGCACGCCGTCTGCTGTTGCGACTGCGGCGCGTGCACCACCTCCTTGGGCTCGCTGGAGCCGCCCGCCACGGCGCTCTTGAGCTGCTGCGCGTCGTCCTTGTCCTTGGCCATGGCTGTTGGTCACTGGCACGTGGTGCTGGGCTGCTTGTTGCCTGCAGAGTGAAGCGTCGAGTGGGCAGTGACTCGTCGTTCAGCGCCATGAAAAAGGATCTGATTTTCTTTTCCCAGAAGGGCCATAACGGTCCAATGGTCACTGTTCAAGAGGGAGTGTCTAATATAAACTGGTACAAATCATCCCTTGCTATAAGGACCACACATTTTGGGAATCAGAAAGGTAACCCATCGAAGTGAGGCACCTGATTTATTTTATCGGTTGGCACCGCCACCAACCAGTTGTTGAAGTGCCTCCTGCTGCTTGGAGCTGCTCGTAAGAAGCCACGCAGTATGAGCACATGAGCCAACACGAAGGAACAAGCAGCACGAGCTTGAGACTGTGTTCACATCCGTTGCCAGCTACAAGGTAGTTGGTTGTATTCACTCGACACTTTAAAAAAGGAGGGTTCGCTTACGAGAAGGAAGGCTGGATGCTCCAACCTCCTAACACACACGTTTAGACCGTGCCGTAGCTCTGGCCCGCGTGGTGCACGTGCTCGAATTCGTTTGGGTAGATTTCGCGCCACGTGTTGTGGAGGTGCTCGTGGGCCTCTGGGTGGCTGAACACGAGTGAGTGCGGGTCCTCAGCGAACAGGATGAAGACCGTGGCCACGGCACCGTCGATCACCGTCATGATCACGTTTGCCACCGAATAGCCCACAAGGAAGCCGCTGAGACCGAGCGCGACCTCTGGATTGCTCACGTTGATTGTCCACTGCGGGTTGCCGTAGGCCACGGTGGCCAGACCCGCGGCACCGCCCAGGAAGCCGATCGCGAGCTTGCCGAAGAGCAGCACGTTGACGATGAGCGAGTCATTCGTGATGGCCGTCCAGCCCTTGGCGGCGAATAACTGAAAGACGCGCTTGCCCGAGGTCACGAAGCCGTAGCCGTAGATGCCCACGTACGCGTACGCGAAGCGGTTGAAGTACTCAACCCAGCGCTCCATGCTGTCGACGATGGCATTGATGCAGCCCACGAGGCACGCGGCCACGGCGTTGCCCTGCTGCGCGAGCGCCTTCTGCAGCGACGCGAGCACAAAGTGGATCGTCTCAATGATAGACACGATGAGCGAGCCGAAGCAGATCGAGCCAAAGGACAACGTCATGGCGCGGATGAGTGCCTTGGTGCTCGTGAGCGGCACACGGTCGCGCGTCGCGTGGTGCCACCAACTGGAGACTGTCCCAGCCGTCGCCACCACAACGATGTTGCGCAGCACAAAGTTGGCCCAGAAGAAGATAAGCATCATGCCCACGAGGATGCCGAACTTCTTGCCAGCGCCGTACTCCTCGCCCTGGCCAATGTACTCGCCGTGGTTGACCGCGGCGTACGTTGCGACGATCCACACGAGCGCCCAGGCGATCTGGAAGACGGTGAAGATCATGGCTGTGAGCATGATCACTGGGTAGCTCAGCACGGCTTTGCACGCGATCTGCAGGTTGGCGGACGCGAACGCGATGCGGCTGCGGATGCAGCATACGTACGCGAGCACGAGCGCCGAGAAGAGTGTGGCTACAGCCGCGGGCCACCAGTAGAAGCTGCTGCCGCTCGTATACAAGAAGTTGGAGGATGCAAAGCCCGCGCCCACTGACACGACGCAGACCGCGATGACGGAGAACCAGATGAGCATCTTGCCCACGAAGAGCATGGCGAGTGTCCAGATGAGCGAGAGCACGAGCGCGCCGCCGGCAATGGCGCCACTGATGCGCAGCGCGAACTTGTACTTGGCGTGCTTCTGCTTGATGAGGTCCCCGATCGAGTCGATGTCGTCCTGGTTGTCCGAGAGCGTGAGCACGTCCTGGCCGTAGCTGGCCGCGATCGCGAGCGTGAGCCCGAAGGCCGCGAGGAAGAGCGCGGCGAAGAGCACGTCGTGACAGGCCTTCTGCGGCTGCGGCGGCGCGCGCTTGTCCTGCACATCGCTCAGCAGCTCGCGCTCGTCTGCGTGCTTGGTCATCTTGTCTGCTTCTGCTTCTGGTCGCTTGGGCTTGCGGTGGCGAGATGCGAAATGAGGTGACGAATGGCGAATGACGAATGGAGCTTTTGGAGTGAACCCACAGATAAATCAGTCCTCGGATAGTGGTACAGAAGGCGGCGTTATATAAAGCTCACTTATTATTCCACCAATTAGAGTCTCGTATACTCTATCTGCGAGATTTAATTGGCCAATAGTATATGATGATATTGTATTATGTCGCAGTTTGGCTCTTGGAATCTGTCGTACTCACTATCTTTGTGAAGTTTCCAAGTCATTCGATGGGTGTTATATAGTGTCCTTCAGCCGTTACGTTTGAGACGGACGCCAATCACAAAAGAATGCTCCAAGACGGACGCAATATCCGCGCGCTGCTCTTCCGTCTCTCGCGTGCAGCAGCACATGACGCCTTCTGCAACACTCAGTCAGCACAGGTGCGCCTTTCTCTATATCTGCTGTTGATGCTCTAGAGAGCAGTGGGCCAATGGCACTGACGCCATCACTTGTGCTCTCTTCGTGTCATTTTGGCAACCAAACAGGTGCTTCAGGCGCTGAAAACGTACGTGTGGGCTATTGCTTGATACTAGTGTTGATAATAGCGCTACTGTCATACTCACCCACTGTATACCTTTTGGCTGTGTGTGCTCTCTGTTGAATAATGCAGACACGGCTTCCGCTTGGGGTTCGTCGGAGAGAGCTGGCAGGATCACGGCCGCGCCTCAGTGGACGATAATGCGTCTGCATTCGACTTTGTTCACTTCAGCCAGCAGCAGGTGCGAAAGAAATGCAAATTGAATTCGCCTCTCATTCTTATATGTTGATTCCAATGCATGCGCATCTGGTGAAAGCAGGCTGATGTCGCCATGTACACACGTGCTGCTCAAGCCCTCAACGTGCCACTGAGACGCACGATGCTCGTCACCGACCCGCATCTCAGAACAAGCGAGACGCCTTCAGATTTGTTCGGAGCACATGAGCGACTGATTCAGACGTCTTCTGGTGAAGCTACTGATGACCACGGAGAGCCATCAACGATTCGTCCGTTTTCAGTATTCGCTCAAGGTAGGTCACTGAAACCTTTGACTTGTGACACTGCTGACTGAGCTCACCGTGTTTCTCTGTATCTGTTATGAAGGTCTACTGGGCTTTGAAAACTGTTTCGACCCATCGATACGCTGTTTTGGACCATTTCGAATCCAGCAGTCGCAGATTTTCTACGAGAGCGCGCTGTCATTCGCGCTCGTGAACCTCAAGCCCATCGTCGCAGGTTTGTAGTGATCTGAGTTGCTGTTTGTTCCTACTCGTTGCTGATAAATGGTACTGCGAATATAGGACACATGCTGGTCGTTCCAAAGCGCCGCGTGGACCGCTTTGGGCTGCTGGACACCGAAGAGGTCGCGGATCTTTGGTGTGCTGCACAGGTGGAGTTCTCATGCTTTGGCTTTCAATGCGCAATACCAAGTCAGTGCTAATTCTTGTTATGTTATCAATGTTTTTATTTATTCAGACTGTGGGAAAGGTCATTGAGCGACACTATAAAGCGAGCTCGCTCACGTTTGCGATCCAAGTGCGTTCATGGCTGGCTTTGCATGAGATCTGTAGTGCACAGTACAACTTGCGACTTGATTAAGGATTGTTTGCAGGACGGAGCCGCAGCGGGCCAGACAGTCAATCACGTGCACATCCACGTGCTGCCACGCACGACCGCAGATTTCGTCAACAATGACGACGTTTACACCGAGGTACGCGACGATGCAACGGAAATTGTGTGAACCTGAGGACTGAGATACTAGCATTTCTTGAAAACATTACTTGAATCTTTTCAGATTGAAGCCCACGAGCGCAACCTCAAGATGGACGACAAGAGCAGAACAGCTCGATCAGAAGTCGAGATGGCTCATGAAGCTACAACACTTCGCACGCTCTTTCAGATGGTCGAGTAAAGAAACGTTATCAGCTGTGCAGGTGTATCAAGCACAACAGATAGAGGTACCGTATTTCCTATGTAGAGCAATACATTATCTTAAGACATACACCATGAAATTGACCAATAAGGGACCAGTATTACGTATACTCAAATTTCTATCTTGAGACATACAAATTGTAAAATACAATAGCATACGTAATTTACATTGACCGTAGAGTGCCAATCATTTCGAATCCGGCTTCATGGCAACGAAGGCGTCGCCACAAGGGAGATCGCGCCTTGACGGCGTCGGTCGCCACATACAGCAGTACAGCATGAACGCGGAGACGGTCGACAAGAAGCTGAACGTGCTCGCTGTGCTAGAGGCGA